>VDFB02281492.1:66423776-66734994 GCA_007258455.2 Sequoia sempervirens
GATTTCTCTCTCTCTATAACCTATAATGGGTGTTTCCTGGAACTATTGAAGACCATTTTGTTCATTTGAATGCTCCCTTGTTGAATCCTACTATCCGTAGATTATGGTATTTTACTTTCCCTTATATAGCCTAGGGTGTGTGGAAGGAGCGAAATAATAGAATCTTTAGGGACAAGGAAGCTCTAGAGAATATTGTGTATGAGATAACATCTAGGATAATTGTAGAAAACATCAATAATATCCCTTATCATGAGAATATGATGGAGGCTATGGTGTGTTCTAACTATGACCTCAAGATGGCAAAAGATTGGAATATCAAAAGTGATGTTTCTAAGGCTTCAAGACTAGCTAAAAAGAACTGTGAAGGTATTAATTGGAGTCACCCTCCTAGGGGCTGGATAAAAGCTAATTTTGATAGGGCGGCCAAGGGAAATCTGGGGTTGGCAGGGAGTGGGGGAGTGATAAGAGATTATAATGGAAAGTTTGTTGTGGCGGTGGCTATCTCCTTGGGCACACAATCTAATCACTTAGCTAAAGCCATTGGAGCTTTCCAGGTAATTGACCTTGCTAATATAATGAACTTCAAAAATATTTGGATTGAGGGTGATTCTAAAAACACTATTGAGTGTCTCCTTGGCAAGTCCCCTCCCTCAAGGACAATTAAATTTTGGATAGAAGAAGCTTTGTCTATGTTATCCAACTTTGATAAGGTTAGAATATCTCATGTCTTTAGGGAAGCAAACTGTGTGGTCTACTATTTTGCTAATGAGGGGGTCAAATGAAATGGGAAACAATCATGGAAAAATTATAATGATCTGGGAGTTGATGTCAGAGCCTTAATAGATTATGATATCACTCATGGAAAAGCTACCACATATAATGATGATTAAGGAGAATAAAGATAGGTATTGTGACATCATTCAATACAATGGTGGCGCCATAATTATCTCTACATGTTGTAAGAGGTGGCACGTATTGTGGGTGATTTGGTTTTGCTATGGGCTCTTTGTTCCATTCATCTTCCCTGCAAGCAATAGGAGCAAGGTTAATGCAACAATGGGGGCAAGCAAAAAGAGGGTGGAGCCGACTAGTTGTGAGAAACACAAGAAAAATACAAATGTTTGGAGGCAAATTAAGCGGGGTGGACTACAACCTTTCATTGAAAAGCTCCATAGTCCTGACCTAAAAGTAATGGAGTATTTTGCTAAACACTGGAAGAAAGGTGAAATTATCATCTTTGGGAGGAAGGTTAAGGTGGATGAGAACCTCATTGGGGAAATCACTGGTCTCTCGACTAAGGCGGTTAAGTTCTTTCATGATAGAAAGTTTTGAAATGAAGTTGTTATCAATTTTCTCAGAACTAATAAGGAAAGGAAGGAGATGGTTAAAATTTCTAATAGTTATTTTGATGTTGGGACGGTCAAGAAGATATGGAGGGAGGTGCTCAAAATTCTTATGGAGTACATTACATTGGACAATAGATTTATTAAAGTCTATGGTCACCATTTTTCCCTCCTCAATCACTTTCGACATAAGGTAAGGGTTTCCTTTCTTCACTACTTGTTTTTCTCCTTAAATAATAGTATTGCTGAAACATAGAAAAGCAATTAGAAGAATCAGTCATGCATACTCTAGCCTGAGATATTTATCATGTATATTTCTTTTAAAAATATGTCGGCCTTGTCCAACCCTTTAACGACTTCAGCCTCGGAAGGATATGATACTAATATTAGTACATATGAGGACAAAGATGATTCAAAGAATGAATGGGAAGAGGGAGATACTCCCTCCCCCAGAAAGAAAAATAAGAAAACCCTTGAACAAAAAAGAATGCTCTACAAAAACCCCCATTGGCACTTCTCAAGAGGCAAAAATCAAGAACAAGAATCCCCCTGTGAAAATGTTAGTTTCTTATTCTGAGGATTCTTTGGAGGATAATTTTGTTGCCCCTAAAGTCACTAAGGATTCTTATACCTCTTACCCTACCATAAAAAAGAGAGAATAGACCCGAATTCCCTAGAGATCTTAATCTTGATGACCACTACTTCAAGCCCGAGTGCAAATTTCTTGATGATATTATGGAAATTTCCAAAAATGGGGTTGTTGAATACTTCAGGATCATGAAGTGGGTTTTTCATGAGATTAAGGACCTCAGGTTAGAAAATAGGGCTGCTACTAGCAAGTTGGATCAGATGGAAGCTAAAGGGCTATCCCAAAATACTGATGGGGTTTTATGGACTATGGAAGAGAAGAGGTTGATGGCTGAGTGTCTTCAAAGAATTGTTGAGCGCACAAACAAGATGAAGAAGGAAAACAAGAATAAGGTCAAGCATCTGGAAGGGTAAATTGGAAAAATCATGGAAACTATGAAAATAATCATGGAGCATGGCCACAGAGTTGTGAAACAAAATGCTACTATTTGGAGCACAATTGTGGAGAAAATGGAAAATACCCATCAGGGGTCATTGTTTGTGGACTTGGAAGCTGACAAGGATAAAAGAAAGAAAGAGGATTCTAGCCCCTTAAAGAGGACTAGAGCCAACCTGAAGAGAAAAATGGATTCTTCACCTTTTGAGATCCAAGATTTGAAAAAGGTGACCCAGGTATGTGCAGGGTCATGATTTGCCAAAAGGTGGCAATATGATGGGTATGTGGCTGACAACTTTTGTTTTACCCAAAATTGATGAAACAAAAAGGGTTTTTAAAGGATATTCTCAGCTTTCCACCAATATAAATTATTCTTTACTTTGAATTTAATAAGTAATTATTATTCATTTTCTATTCAAATTATGACTAAAGTCCTGATTGATAGACTGATTGAAAAACATCTATAGCTTTCAAACGGTATCGTATTTTTTGAATAAAAAACATGCATTGCATTCTATGCTTCACATACTATAGGATTAAAAAAAGAAAAAATGAATTTCATGAAGATTTGACCAATATGAGGTGGTCAGACATATGAGTTTTTAAATTTTCTAAAAGTTGTAATAAAAAATTCATAATTAATTATTTACTTGGAAAAAAATTACAAAAAAATATGCATCACATTGGGACATGAGTCCTCTACTTATATCTAAAATATTATAAAATAATATTATCATTATATTGTGGTTATGGTGGTTAGACACACACCTACTTCTTATTTTTTCCCTAAAATTTAAGTACTACTCCATTGAAGTTTCAAATTTTTTCCAAATAGATTTTTTTTTTTAAACAAACCTAGTATTTTAGAAACTACATTCAATTTGCTGCAGATTCTATTCTTTCATATTTTTGAAATAATATAGATAACTTATTCAATTTTTTACGTCAAGTTGCCTAACTCTGATTTTTCTAATTTTTTTGCCACTTAAGGGCCTATTTTTTCCATGATGATCCTGCACATACCCACCCAGGAAATGTAAAACCTTGAAATTGAGGTTGTTGAGATTTTAAAGTCCTTAGGTTAGCTTTGGTTGTGCTTGGTGCTAGCTTCATGATGGTTTTTTGCTGGTTCTTAGTTAGTGGCTGCTGTCCTTTTTTGCTTTTTTTTGTTTAGCAGCCTTCCTTTCTTTGGGTACTCTAATGGCTTATTTCTCTCTAGTTTGTAAACTCTATGGTTTTGGGTCTCTGTAAAACCCATTTTTTCCTTTATCAAAAACTAGGTACTCTTTGTTGTGAAAGTGCCTAACAATTTTTCCTTTTCGGGGAGTATAAAAGTACCGGCTTCTTGGATATAATTATAGTGATTGGGAAACAAGTATGAATAATAAAAAGAGAACATTATTATATGTATTTTGATTGGATTTTGGAGTCATTTCATGGATTTCTAAGAAAAAATACATTGTTTCTCTTTTCACAAATTAAGATAATTGTAGCAAATGCAACATGTCAAGATATTTGGCTATGGAGAATCCTAATAGACTTGAAAGAAAAACAAGAAGATGATACAAATATATTTTGGGACAATGTATCATTAATAACTTTGATAAAGAATTTATTCATCAAAGGATCGAGAAAACAAATTGATTTCATGTATCATTTTATAAGGGAGTTGATTGAAAATGGAGAATTTAAAGAAAACTATCATAGGTCCAAGTAGTAATAGAGATATTTTTTAGCACATAAGAAGTAGTTTGGGCATCATGGATACAACAACAACCTCTTTTTGAGCCATCAAAATTTTCTTAAGAAGGCATGTAAAATATGCTCTAAAGAGATCTAGATTTGACATAAATACAGTGTGAGAATGAAAGAGGCTTATGATCAAGGGGGGATGTTGAAATTTAGTGTTCTCATAAGCCTATTAGATAAAAAATCCCATAAAAAATAATTTCGGTATATTCACCCCTCTTTCCATTTGAAACCAGCTAAAGAAGTTAATATTTTTGAAAGTGAACTAAATGTTGGAAGGTGAATTTGAAAGTAGAAGATAACTTTTGTAGAGACAATAATAGAAAAAAAAAAAGAATTATGAGGAATTAGCATAATTTTGTGTATGTATCAATAGAAAGTGTGTGCAAATGAATGTGAGATATTGGGAAAATGGGATCTACAACGTACATCACACTTTTTCCAATATAACAATGGGGGGAATAAAAGTGATGTAAAATCCAATTGGCTACTAACCTCAATGAAATATCCAAATTCATGGATCAAGTTTTTAATCACCTTATTTTTTGTGATTTGATGTTGTGTAATTGATTAATTTGATGATGCAAGATATTCCTAGGTCAAATATGAAAATACAACAAACTGATATTATTTCTAAAAACTATTTGATAAAAAAAGAAAAATTTAGAAGAATAAAGGCTATACATGGAAGAACCTGACATATAAATTTAGGCTTCAAATAGTTGGATAGGGGAAATATGCACCCCAGACTGGGAAAAAATTACTCAAAACTAGAATTCAATTTCATGTTGCTTTTAGTTTGTGGGATCTTTTGTCCTAAACTTAGTATTGGAACTTCATGTGCCACTGATAAAAATCCACTTTCCTTGATTTTTTGACTTGTAGGGATTGAGTTCTTAGGATAGAAATTAGATCTTCAACCCTCTTCAATTTACCTTAGATCTATAACCTACACAAGTGAAATAGGGGAAGGTTTATGTTGTATAGAGGCTTGCATAATTTAAACCTTGTTTTGGTATTTCTACCTCTATAATAGCTATGATAATGTAAAAAGATAACTTACCCTAGGTTGGCTAAAGGATAAATGATAAACAATGATAAATTAACAATTTTTTCAATTGACCAATCATATTTGCATTCCTTGAGGGATTGAATTTATTGTACTCCACCTTGAAGGAGAAATTCATACTTGATTTAAATTCTTGCAAGTGTTAAACACATGAACATGAAACATGAATAAAATCACATGAATATATGATGCATTGACTTCTAATATCGAGGGATGGTTTTTCAAATGGGAAAGAGGTGGTGGTAGGAATCAATCTACAATTCTAGGGTTTCATGCCAAGCGCGGGCTTCCAGGAAGCTACCAAGCGGGGGAGGTCGTGCCCTCCCCCACCCAGGTTTGTGCCATCCATAAGTACCCTCTCATGCTTGAATTTTATGTGCATTTGTTGCCTTCTACTTGATATTCATTATGAAAAGATTATCTTCATGCTATTTGTTGTATTCTTTGTTATGGTTCTCCCATCCTTAATTTCTTACCTTGGCATTGATGGCTTAATTTCCATAGACCTCGTGCATGTTAATGGAGGGAGGTACAGACCCACCCCCTCTGACCCCAACTTAAATGGTGTTAACCCTTTTAGTTCCCAATCTAATGCTCCAAAATCTTTCAAGGACGTGGTTTCTGGTGGTAGATTGTCTCTCCTCGTAGGTGCAAAATTCTCATCCCAAACTAGTTGTGGTTGGATTTCTAGTAGAAATGAGTCAAAGCAAGGTGATTACCCTCTATCTTCTGTGAATTGTAAATTAACACCAAATGGTGATCTGAAAAATTTGGTTTCAAGTGAAAGAAGTATATTAAAGAGGTAACTATCTCTTTGGATTTTGTTGACATAAAAAAAACCCTTGCAATAAAATTTATTGATACTTGGTTTACTAATGTTTGGGTCGGTAAGTTTGGGATTCATGTTAGTTTTTGAAGAATGCTCCAAAAGGGGTTATTTACCATTTTTTAGAAGAACCCAAAAATGTAGGAGAAAGTGCTATCCAAACCCTTCTAAAATTTTGGAGGGTGTGAATTTTTGGCTCTCGCCTTGTCATCGACAAACATTATTGAGGAGATCCTGGCCCTCTCCTTCCTTAGGTGGGTTATTGTTAAGAATCTTCCATTGGAATACTAGCGAATTATCTCTCTTGTTGGCTTCGTTTTGGAAAGTCTTCAGGGTAGATAAAACTAGAGAAACCCTCTAGCAGCTGCATGTCTACATGCTATATTTTCTCAACCCTAGAATTAAACTCTCAGACTATGTCAAATTGAAGTTTTGGGTGGTATTAATGTGTGTTATCTTTGTAGGAAGGAGGGCCATACTTGGAAAAATTTCCCTCTAATTCCAAAGTTTCAAAATAAGCCCATTCCTAAGCCTAACCCTAATTCCATTCTTAACCTACCTCTCATATGAATAACCTAGATTGGCATTCTCCCATAATCAACAATGAGGTTACTTCTTTTTTTAACCAAAAATTGGATTCTCCTAAAAACCCTCATATCCCATTTGGTACCGAAGTGGTTGTAGAGGCCAAAAATTGTGAAGGATCATTATTGTCTTTGCTTTGGGATGTTAGCACCCCTTCTATTTTCCATCCCTTTTCCATTGACTATAATAGTGATGAGGTGCACCTAACAAATTCCTTTGAACCACTTTTAGAAATTGAGAGGGTGGTGGAGGACTTGGGTGATAAGCTTTTGAATTTTGAGCCTGGTGGAGAGCCAGGCCTAAGGGTAATTGCAAAAAGTTGAGTCCACGAAACATGGAAGTTTTTTCCTTAGCCAAAAAATTGAAATCAGAATTGCAAAAGTGTATGTGCAGGATCATCATGGAAAAAATAGGCCTTTAAGTGGCAAAAAAAATAGAAAAATCAGAGTTAGGAAACTTGATGTAAAATTTTGAATAAGTTATCT
Organism: Sequoia sempervirens; assembly: GCA_007258455.2. Lineage (NCBI taxonomy): Eukaryota > Viridiplantae > Streptophyta > Pinopsida > Cupressales > Cupressaceae > Sequoia > Sequoia sempervirens. The sequence goes on from VDFB02281492.1 coordinate 66,430,858, forward strand.
ATATTATTTCAAAAATATATAAGAATAAAATCTGTAGCAAATTGAATGTAGTTTCTAAACTACTAGGTTTATTTTTAAAAAAAAGTTCTATTTGGTGAAAATTTGAAATTTCAATGTAGTAGTAGTTAAATTTCAGGGAAAAAATAAGAAGCAGATGTCTATTTGACCACCCTAACCATAAAAAATGATAATTTTTTTTTAAAAAAAATTAGATATAAGTAGAGGACTCATGTCCTGATGTGATGCATATTTTTTTGTGATTTTTTTCAATGTAAATAATTAATTATGAATTTTTATTACAACTTTAAAAACTATAAAAACTTGTATGTCTAACCACCTTAACTTGGTCAAAACTTCATGAAATTCATTTTTTCTTTTAACTTATAATATGTGACGATGTTTTGTATTAAAAAAATGTGATACTGCTTGAAAGCTATGGATGTTTTTCAATCAACCTATCAATCAACTTTAGTCATAATTCAAATAGAAATGAATAATAATTATTTATTAAATTCAAAGTAAAGCATAATTTATATTGGTGGAAAGCTGAAAATATCCTTTAAAAACCCTTTTTATTTCATCAATTTTGGGTAAAAAAAAGGTCGTCAACCACATACCCTACACATACCCATCATATCACCACTTTTTGGCCCATCATGATCCTGCACATACCCAAAAATGGGATCTCGTTTATCTTCGAGATCTTGAGCCTAAATACAAAATAGGATCCCATTTTCTAAAAATTCGGATCTCGTTTTCTTAAAGGATCCCAAACCAATGAAGAAGGAACGAGATCCTAATTACTACGAAATGGGATCCCGATTCGGGATCGGGATCTTGTTTTGTAGATCCCATTTTGCAGTGGAAAGGATCCTAAGTACAGGTGACAGTGACCTCCACAAATAGCTCTAGGTACTTTCCCATGCCCCTATTTTTTTAATTTTTCCATTTCTTATTGAAATTATGAATAAAATAAGTGAATTTAGCATGTTTTTTTAATTTATTTTAGGTTTTGAGCATTTTTTTTCCTGTTATAGTAGAAATGAGTAATTGAAGAAATAGATCAAAAAATGCAATGAAACCTAAAGATTTTTTAATATAAATGAAAAAATGAACCTTGAATTGTGTTTTACAAACAAAATTTAGCTTTTGAAACCTAAATTGTTCGATTAAACCAAAAAAAATTGAATTTGAAAACCCTAATTGAAACGAAACAAAAAAAACATTTCAAAACCCTAGAAATTGAAATGAAATAAAAAAATTGCATTTAGAAACCCTAATCAAGCCTTTTGAAACCTTGAATTCAAATCAAACAAAAAAAGAATTTGAAAACCCTAGTTTGAACTAAAACGAAAAAATTGCATTCAAAACCCTAATTGCTTAGAAATTTAGAACCCTAAGTTGAATTGGAACAAAAAAAAAATTAAATCCTAAATTGAAATTGAACAAATCATTTTGATTTTGAAAACTAGGTAATTTCGAGCACAAAAAAATTCATTTGCATTGCTTAAATGTTTTAAATTTTATTTGCATTTTATGGAGAAAACGATATGTTAAACTTTAGTTTCAATGTTAAATTATTATTAGATTAGAAAACAATATGTTAAAGAATAGTTAAAATTCATAAAGTTTATCAATGTTTGTTTGCAAATTTAGTTAGCAAATTCGTAAATCCAAGCACGCACAATCGATTCGAATTGGCACTAACTTGCAAGTCTAAATTATTCCAAGGGCCACCCAAACTTCACCCTAAGTTTGCTAAACCCTAAACCCTGAACTGTAAAATCTAAACCCTCAACACTAAAGCATTTGAATTTTGTCTTAGGACCTTAAAATGAAATTTGTTTTCCTTAAAAAACCCTTTGTTGTCACCATCCAATAGACATTTTTTAATGTTAATCAGAAAGAGAGAGTAGGCTATTTGGCAGTAGATGAAAGCCTCAACGGTGTAAAATTTGAGAGGAAATATGGTGTTTATATGACAAGCAAAGATGATGTTAGTGGAGGAACACCCATCACAAACCATCCACAAGGCCATAGCCTAGGGGTTGAACATTGAATGTTTATATTAAGACTATTAGCTGTTATGTATATTGGTTTTCTATTGATTAATTAGAAGATGTTATCTTGTATTACCTTACTTTGTAAGCCATACATCATGAATGGATGCTAGTTTCAACATGATATATAGATATCCAAAGTTATAGCATGTAATGTTCTATGTATTTAAATATCATTGTTAGATCCTAAAGTGTGAATGGAAATGTAATGTAAGTCAAATTGTTTTCCTTCATTTGTATGGTACTTATACTGTAAGGTTGAAGTATTATCTTTTTTGGATCAAATAGAAATATAGTTCAAAAATACCACCATTATGAGAGACAAGTGAAGTAAAATGAACTAACAATTGTTTTGAAAGAATTTTAACACATTGATAGGCCCACTGTTTTTGTTCTAAGCACATTAACGCGTTATTATATTGCTAGCTAGGGAAATGAGAAAGGGATACTCCTCTTCTCTTCACTTTTGTTATTATGTTTTGAGCAAGACTACACAAACATTAACAACTTATAACATCTATCGTTGAGGGAAATCAACTTATGATATCCTGGAAATGGGCTTCATTACGTAGAATGGTGGACACACATTTTACAGTGCTTTTAGTCCATCTATATCATTGAAAATGTTACCGTTTCATATTGCATGTATTGGTTATTTTTCACTACATATCAACTCTAAAATCCTAGGGATAATATATAATGAAAATAATTTTAAACAAACAAAATATTTTAATGAAAGAAAAAAAATTGAGTAGTTAAAGAATGGATTATATAATGTGAATATTAAATCAAATCAATATTGAAATGAAAGACAAACATTGGTTATAATTGATGTTCTTGTTTTCAAATGTAGTTAAGGATGGTTTATATAATCCAAAGATTAAATTAATATTTCTTAGATAGGTTTTAAGATTTGAGAAAAATTGGTGAGGATGATGGTATCTCATTAAAATATCATTCATCAAGGTTCAAACCTCTCGAGTTTCAATCCTTGAATGACTTTGATAGATGGGATTCCCTTTCACATAATAGCTTAGCTAAAAGATAATTTTGATTTAGATGAACGATCACTTCTATTTGTATAATCTGCTATATAAGAAAAGAAGAGAAGAATATTTCTCTTTGAAAAAAAAAATTTATATATTAGAATAATATATATCATAATATAAACTAAGAACATATCATATAATCCTTATTCAGTAAAATTATTTTTAACTAAATGAGGTAAGAACAAGATGGCTAAAGGGCTAGATTTCTTCAACCATGTTGCTTTAATGGATACTAAACCACTTAAAAAATGAAGATTCAAATGCCTTGTCCAAGTTCCCTACATAAAATTAATTTATGTTTAACATCCAGGGTGTGGTGAGAGATGATGCCATGCAATTGTGAATTCAATGAGGTGAGAAGTTAAATCATGGTTTGTCCTATCCAAATTTGAAATGGGTAGATTAAAATGTGTTTTTCCACCATAGTTTGTATTGGAAGTAAATTTACACTATGATGAGGATTTTTATAGCAAGAACCTTTCTGACCCCATATTTGTTGGTAAAAACAAACCCAACTCTAGTGGGAAAAGAATGAAAGCACGCACAACTCAAAAGAGACAAACACAAGGAGATAGAAATAATATATATTTGATTTTTTATTTCATTCACTAAAGGATTACAATAAAAAAGATTACTAACAAAACTCAGAGAAAAAGCTTTGTACATTCTTCATACAAAAAAATGTGCTTTTTCCAACGCATCTTCCTTCTATGTGTTGTTGCGTGTTGGAGATATTCTGGAGCACTGGAGCATTGTCAATGTTCTTTGCTACTACATGTTCTCCTGAACTTTCACTTTCTATGTTGCGTGGTTTGTTGAACATTCCCTTGTTTGCTACTGCAAAAACTTATTGTCTCTATCTACAAAAAAACATTCTATTCTCCTTTTTTCTTTCGTTATCATTCCAAAATGTGGCGCCCAATTCAAATTCAACTACCTAAATTAAATTCATTTCTAGAAATAATAATTGGCCAGCAAGGTTGTCAGACACGAGAAGGGGGGAACTATCAAAATTGGATTTCATATGATGGTGCATTAAATGCACTTGTTTGTTGTAGCTCTAAATTAGATATTCCAACACTGCCCCTTAATTTTAAGTCATTCTGCTTTTCATCATCATTTAAAATTTTTGGAGGAAATTTTCCTGAGCATCGGTCCTTACCTTTTATCACCCTGCAAAACTTTCAGAGCAATGGACCAAAAGTTCAAGAGCACCGGTGAAAAGTTTTCGGAGAAAACCTGTGTGCATCTATTCTACATTCTGGAACTGTCTTCTAAAGTTCTGAAGCATCTACTTTTTTCTGAGTTTTCCAGAACCAAAGTTCTGGAGCATCTGTGCTTTTATGAGTTTTCCAGAACCAAACTTCTGGAGCATTTGTGCTTTTTTGTGTTTTCCATAACTAAAGTTCCAGAGAATTCCTACATACCAAGCCTATTCCTTAGGCGTTAAAAGAATTCTTTTGACAATTCCTTTGTAAAAATATCAACAACTTGTTGCTCAGATCTGCAATAATGAAGTTGAAGTTGTCCATGCTCCACCAACTCCCTTATGAAATGATATCGGATCTCAATATGCTTGCTTCACCCATGAAAGATGAGGTTTTTCATCAATGCAATAGAAGACACATTGTCACAAAATATGGTTGTACCATCTTCTTGTTGCTCATTCAAATCTGCAAGGATTCTTCTAAGCCAAATAGCCTAACATGCTACTGCATTTTTTTCTATGTATTCCGCTTTGGTTGTGGAGAGTGAAACTATGGGCTAGTTCTTTGATGCCCATGATAATGCTCCTGAACCCTTGTGGAACAAATTTCTCGATGTGCTCTTCCTGTCATCTACGTTTCCTGCCCAATCACTGTCTATGTACCCAACAAGCTAAACCTCATTGGAGGTGATGTACATAATGCCATAGCCTTTCGTGCCATTGGGATACCTTAGAATTCTTTTTCCTGCTTGCTAGTGTGTGTCCTTAGGTTAATCAATGAACCTAGAAATTAGACTTACTGCGTACATCAAATTAGGTCTTGCTGCTATCAAATACATGAGGCTTCCAACCATGCTCTTATAGAGGGTTGCGTTAACATCACTGCTGCTATCCCCTTTGCTTAATTTTAGACCTGTAGCTATTGGGGTTGGTGCTGGTTTGTTGTCCAACATTCTAAATCTCTTCAAGATTTTTTTAGCATAACTTGTTTGTGAAATAAAGATGCCATGATCTGTTTGTTGGACCTCTATGCCTAGGAAATATTTTAGCAAACCTAGGTCTATCATTTCAAACTCATTTTTCATTGCCTCTTTGAAATCAGCAATGAAAAGATTACTATTTCTTGTGAAAATTAAATCATCTACATATAAAACAACAATAAGAATCTCACCATTGGCTGCCTTGACGTATAGTGTGAGCTTAGTACCGCTTTTACTAAAGCCATTGGTCAGAAGGTATAGATCAATTCTATTGTGCCATGCCTGTGGTGCTTGTTTCAACCTGTAAAGAGCTTTTTGGAGCCTGTGGAGCTTGTCTTCTTTCCCTGGAACTTCATAGCTAGGTGGCTGCTCCACATACACCTCTTCTTTCAACACTCCATTAAAAAAGGCTGATTTCATGTCCATTTGTAATACTTTCCATTCATGTTGGGTTGCAATTGCTAGGAATGCCCACACTATTTCCAACCTTGCAACTAGTGCATATGTTTCATCATAGTCTCTTCCAGGCTGTTGTTTGTATCCCTTAACAACAAGCCTTACTTTATGTCATTTAACCTTACCATCAGTAATGCATTTGGTCTTATAGACCCACTTAACTCCAATGAATGATTTCCCTTTGGGTAAATCAGTGAGCTCCCATGTTTTGTTTCTTATTATAGCGTCCATCTCTTCATCCATGGTGTTAAACCATTTTTCGTCCTTCACAGCTTCTTCAAAATACATTGGATCACTATAAGAAAACATAGCAAAATCTGGATTCTCATCAAAGTCATCACACCTTGTGTTGTCATAAATTTCCCTCATGCTTCTAGTCTTCCTTGGTATCAATGATGCAAGCGTAGGATCAAAATTTTTGGAGCTGCTTGATTTCTAGACTGATGAAGAAGACTACTGCTGTAAACTTTCAAAGCATCTTCCATGTTGGAAGTTTCCGAAGCAACTTTCCTACTGAAAGTTTCTGGATCAAATTTCCTATTGAAAGTTTTTGGAGTTGCTGCTGCTATTTTTTGAACTGTTACCTTGCTGTAAAGTTCTAGAGCATCTTCCTTCTGCTACTTCTTCATCCTCAAGAGGTATTGAAACATAAATACTTGTGTTGCTATCAACTATTCCATCCCATGACTCATTTTCAATGAATTCAACGTCCTTGTTGATCACCACTTTCTTGGTGATGGGATTGTACAATCTGTAGGCTTTTGACTCTTCACTATAGCCTATGAAAATGCATTTTCTCCTTTGTCATCAATTTTTTTCCTTTTCTCTTTTGGCATGAGTGCATATGCCACACATCCAAATATTCTCAAATGTTCAACACTCCATTTTCATTTTGTCCATGCTTCTTGTGGGATCCTATCACAAACGACCTTTATGGGGCACCTATTTAAAATGTAGACTATTGTTGCTACAACATCACCCCAATACTCATTGGACAAACCTTTTGCCTTCAACATGCTTGTTGCCATCTCTATGATGGTTCTATTATTTCTTTCAGCCACTCCATTTTGTTGTGGAGTATACCAGGCTATGAGTTGTCTCTGAATACCATGAGACTTGCAAAAATTCATAAACTCTTGAGAGATATACTCTCCCCCTTTGTCTGTTCTGAGGACTTTGATATAGTGGCCACTTTTCTTTTCAGCCAAGGCCTTAAACTCTTTAAACTTCTCAAATGCATCTAATTTGTTCTTCAAAAGATACACCCAAATTTTTCTACTATAGTCATCTATGAGTGTCATAAAATAAAAATTTCCTCCTAGGGTTGGGGTCTTCATGGGACCACACAAATCTGAATGCAAAAACTCTAATGGTGCTCTATCTCTCCTAGAATGCCCTAATTGAAAAGGCTGCCTATGTTGTTTACCTAGGATGCACGCTTCACACTTTCCATCAGGCTCTAGAATTGCTGGTAGGCACCTAATCATATATTTTTTAGCTAAAATATTTAAACTAGAATAACTTAGATGCCCATACCTCAAATGCCAAAGCTTGGATGGTTCTTGGATGACTTTCTTGAAGGCTGACTGCTGCAAGCCTATTGACTGTGCTGAGATTTGCATTTTGAGGGGAAACATTTGGTTCTTTGTCATTTGAACCACTTCCATAGCTTTCTTTCTTCCATCTCTATCATAGATGATGCATTCCCCTTTCTCCATTATCACTCTATATCCATTTTGAACCATCTGTCCAATGCTAAAGAGATTTTGTTTCATTCCTGGGGCATAAAAGATGTCATGAAGTTGTCTTTCTTCACCATGCTTGGTTTGTAAGAACACTATGGCTTTGCCCATAACTGGAACTTTCTCATTGTTGCCCATTTTGATTTCAGACTTAATGTTGTGGTCAATGGAGGAAAATAAATTTATGTTACCACTCATGTGGTTGCTACAACCACTGTCCAAGTACCAAACTTTAGTGCTATCTTGTTCTACAAGATTGCATGCAATGAACACTTGTGACTATTTTTCATTTTCAGCCTTGTTCTCATTTGCCACATTTGCATTTTGACTGCCTTGGGCATGTTGTTTCTTCTTGCATTCACTTGCATACTGACCATACTTGTGATAGTAGTAACACTACACATTGCTCTTATCAGATCTCTAATTCGAGCTTCTATTTTTCTTTGTGTTTTGAAAATCTGATTGGGAGGTGCTGGCCTCCTCTTGACTATTTGAGCCTCCTCTTCCGAAGTTGCTTCTACCTCTGCCTCTTTGACCTCTTCCTTTCCCATTTCTTCCTCTTCCCTTGCCTCTCACATTGGCTTGTGCTTTAAAGGCTTGTTCCTAGGAAGAATTTGAAGACCTATTTAGGTGTTGCTCATGGGTTTGAACTGATAATGTTGAGAGGTCCTTGCCCTCTTCTATGGAAATAACCACTAGGTCAAATTTTGTGGGTAAAATTATGAGAATCTTCTCTACAATCTTCTGCTCTTCCACACTTTCTCCATTTATCCTCAATTGGTTAATCAAGGTGGAAGCCCTTGTATGAAAATCTAAAATGGACTCGTTGTCCTTCATCTGCATGGTCTCAAATTCTCTCCTTTACAGTTGGAGTTTCACTGACCTGACTTTCTCAATCCCTTTATAGGTGGTTTGAAGTATTTCCCATGATTCTTTTGCATAACTAGCTACTGCTATTTGAGGAAAGATAGCCTCTGTCAAGGCTACCTCAATCAGACTGAGGGCTTTGGCATCATTTTTCTTTTTCTCCTTCAACTATTTCTTTTGAGCATTGCTCAATGCTACAAATGCATTTGGGTCAGTCACATCTGTGAGCCCATTTGCTACTAATTCCCACAAATCATTTGCTACTAAAAATAACCAAATATAACACCACGACGGAACACGATACCCACTTACATACTTTTCTAGGACCCTTTCATCATAATTCACTTAAATTTAACTCATTTTTATTACTTACCAAGTCTTATTTCAAAGTGTTGTAAAGTGTTGTAACTCACTTTCACACTTTTCTAGACTTGTCCTCACTAATTTGACCCTTTCTTATGTTTAAATGACCCTTTAATACACTTTCTGGTCATTTTTAAGTGTCTTTTTGAAGATATTCCCATTGGAAAACATTTAATGCCCCTTAATTCTCAACACCCACTTAATTTTCTTAAGTGGGACTGAGTCGCCAATAGGGGTGACTTAGTCCTTTTTGGCACAAAACTCAAAATAATTTTAAATTTCTAGTGGGAATTTGTCCTCTAACCCTTGACGTCGGCATGTGATGTGTTATTTTAAGGAAATTTTAGTAAAATGATGTATAAATAAGGGTTTTTCTCCTCATTTTACATCTCCCATTCATTCATTGATTCAATCTCCTAGTTCATCAAGCAATCAAGCATTCAATCTTACAAGCATTATCAAGTCATTCCATTGGAACACTTCATTGCATATCTTCAGATTTACATATCAAGGGGTTGGTAAGTTTATAACATTGCATGTTCTTTATTTATCATTCTCCTTCCATTTCATTTATTTTATAGGGTTTGATTACCAAAGTGGGGTTTGACCAAGGCAAACCCTTAAAATCTAACCCTTAACCATTTTTCCCCTTTTGCATGTGTGTTTGCTGACTTTGTATGTAGATTTTTCAAGAAAATAGGTGTTGAAAAGTGGTTAAGAATTTTTCAAATTCAATCAAGGCATCACAACCCTAATTCAAGCTTGGAGAGACTTTTTACCCCGTTTTCTGTAGAATCAAGTGTAGACACTTGTCAGAAAAGAAAGTGTTGACCTGAGGCTACAAGATTCTACCCCATAATTCCTGAGATTTGTAGGTGGAATAAGTCACCACTACTGGAAAAATAGTCATGCTTCTAGGTTTGAAAAGTGATTTTGACATTTTTAGATACCCATTTTGTAGATTCCTTTTTTGATAAAGTTTCCTGAAACTGGGACTAAGTCGCCTAGCCTGGTGTAAGTGTCCCAATCAACATTTTCAGTCAATTTCTTAGGATTCTAGAATCTCCCAGGATCAAGTTTCAAATTCCAGGTGCACCTCTTTCATTCTATTATGTTATTTCATCATTTACTTGAATTTTTAGGCATTTTTGCATATCACATTTTGCTTTTAAACAAGTTGAAATTTTAAGGTTTTGCATCATTAGATCATTTCATTTTTAGATTAGTGCATTAGGACATCTTAATTAGACATAACACATCTCATTCACATTAACTTTCAGTGTAGACAATAGCATTTTGGACCCTATTCACTCCCCCCCTTTCTCCTTTCAGGTGCAAACCCGAGAAGGAGAAAAGCAAGTGTGGGCAACCCAAAATCATTGTCCACGATTAGGTGAATGGGGGTTTTCCTTGCTCAAACCTTGTTTTTTTAATTAAAACTTATAATTAAATAATGAAACATGAAAGAAGGAATGATGAATTAATAATAATGTAACAACTCACTAATCTTTATTTGAAACCTTAGATAACTAATCTATAAACTAGCATGAAGTGGCCTTAATGGATGTGGATCTTGATCATGAAACTTGATGTGAAACAATTCCTTTGATATGTTGAAATATATCATGAACACTACATCACCATATTAGCTCAAACAACATGCATGATGCAATACATCTTTGATATGACAATGCAATCTTTATTTCTATGATAATCTTATACAAATATTCACTTGAATTCCTTGAAAATTCTCTTGAATGTTCTTGATCTCATAAAATTTATATTAGGACTTGAACACTTGAAAATTCTAAATGAAACATAGTGAAAGAACCTTGTATTTATACATATCTTACCATTAATTCTAGAAATTTAAATATCACAAGACAACATTGAATTGTGGATCTGAAATCATTAAAATACCACCAAAAACATATTTCAAAGGGGGGTCCTAGGTCTAAGTGAGGATTCATTCGCTATGTGGCAAATGGGTCCTAGTCCACTTTCCTAGGACACACATCGGACAATGTTAAAAATTATGTAAAAAAATGGTCCTATGTCTGACGACCCATTCACCCTATGGCGAATTGGTCCTAAGTCACTTTCCTAGAACACACACCCTCCAATGTTAAGTGTTGTGAAATTATGGAATTTATGAATGTTTGGCTTTGTCCCTCAAAAATTACAATTAATCAGGCTTGGATTTGAATTAAAGGGGCCAATTAAGGTAAATTAATGTCAATCAATTAATGAATCCCTAGATTAATGTGAAAGTGTAAAGGTACACCTTACAACATCAAAAACAAGGCACAATTAAGTCAATTTACTTTAAAAGGGCCCTAAACTTAACTTGAGTTTGAAAAACATATTACAACACTAAATTAAAGAAAAATTAGGCTCATTTTATTATCAATTATTCCAAAATCAAGTGTGAAAAAGTTATACTTTTCATACTCCACAGAAACGTATCATATATTTTGTATTAGATATAGAAGATTAAATTATTGCATAGTAGTCCAAGTAGCGATGAGAGTTTCAAAAGTAATTACACTAGTCTAGTAGGAGGAGAGTTTCAAAATAGAGTAGATAATTTAACAACCATTGCTCTTATACAACATATGATCATTACAAAAGGGGGATTTATAAACAAAATAGAGTATCACTATGCGTAATCTTTTAGCTAGGTTTAGTTATTCTATCGTGTGCTACCTCCTTCCCCATTATCAGTGTCAATGTTCACTGGCTGCACAATCTGTGCCAAATGCTCTATGGCTAAGGTCATGAATTCCTCACCCTTTGGATTTAGAGTTTGAGGTTCTCTTTGCCTGCCTATGTGGTTAAATATTCCTTGAAATGCCTTTAGCACTCTTAGGAAGGCATCAAATTCTTGGTTATTATAGTGATGGGAATGGCCACACTTCACTTCTTCCCTGATTAGTCAATGCCACACCATCATTGAACCTCATAAATTTTTCCTCTAAATGAAAGATGACCTGCATAATAATATTACCAACAATGAGTATTTATTGGGACTCAGTGAGTATCCTCTTACAACTTTGAAATTTATCTACATTTCTTTCCTTCCACATAAACCATAAAATTTTAGTAGATAAAATGATCCAAAATAAATGATACTCCTTCTTAAGCCTCTTGGTGTTGAATAAAACATGATAATAATGTAATCTATCATTCTTATCCCATATCATAAGATGATTGCAAAAACGATTCTAGATTTCTTTTGCAAACATGAAATTGAACAAAATATGTTTCATAGTTTCCAAAACCCTGCAAATGTTATAGATATCAACATCCACATGATAAAACTTATACAGTAATTTATGCAACAACACAAGCCATCTGAAACAAGATTTTTTAGGTTCTTTAATGTGTTGTCAAATAGAATCAAAGAATTTAAACCACATAGCATCAAGGAACTTAGTTCTCCAACATTGGTTAGCATGATTAATTACAGAGTTGAAAATTGTGAGTTCGTTGTAAATTTTCTTGGCTTTGAGATCCATCAGTTTGGCACCATCTTTCCAAACAAAGTCACTAGTTGGATTGATAGCTAGAATAGAAAAAGTGGGAAGACAAGATTCTTTGTAGGCTTCAACAAGGGTGTTGTAGGTCATAACACTAGTGCTAGGTAAGCTATAATTAGCAAGTTATCCCAGTTCTTAACCAGACCATTATGGAGAATATCATTATAGGTTTGGATGTCCCCAAATTCCACTTCATAGCAAAACACCCCTACAACAACACTAAGGGTTTTCCATTGTGCACCAAGTTCCACCAAAGGGAGAAAGAAGAATGACAACTATCCCCATATTTAAATAAATATTATTGCTAATGCATGAAACTTTGAACTTGATTACCTCCCACACTGTCCACAAACTCTTGAACACTAAGCAGCCAACTGGGTACATGAGAAAGTAATTGAAGAGAATATCATAACTAGGCAGGCCTTTCCATGATTTGGCTTGATTGGGGACAACCAAACAAATGTAATTCCTTATTAGAATTTTCTAGAACTCATTCCCATCCTTTTCCCTAGAAATCTAGTTTGTAGCGAGTGCAATACCTTGAAGCCTTAGGTCCGTTAATCCTAGACCTCCATGAGTTTTATCTAGGCAACACCAATCCAATTTAACTATATGTTTCTTTTTCTTTCCTTTTCCATCTGACCAAAGAAATCTCCTAATTATTTTATGTATTTCATTTACCTGACAACTACTAAAAATCCAAACTAAGGCAAAGTAAATGTTGTAGGAGGAGATAATCTCTTGGAAGACTTGGAGTCTACTAGCTAGGGATAGATATTGTCTATTCCATCCATCTATCTTCTTTTCTATTTTAATGCTTATCCAATTCCACATCTCTTTTAGGTTACGATTGATGAAAAAGGGGATCCCTAGATATCTTACTTGCTTTCCAGATCCCCCACTGAAAGTCATATTTTCCAACCCAGCCTAGGGGGGTCTCATCCCAATTGAGGATACTAGACTTAGAAATAGATATCTTGGCCCGTGATGCTTTTCAAAATAGGTCTAACTTTCCCATTAGAATTTAATTTTTTTTTTTGTGTAACTTAGGAAATATGGTCGTGTCATCTACAAAATAAATATTGACCAACTCATTCCCATTAGGGAGTCTGATGCCCCTTACTGAAGGGGAGAATGTTTGGTCCCTAAGCACATAATGTAGAGAATATGATGCAATTAAAAATAGTGTAGGGGAAATAGGGAAACCTTGTTTGATTGATCTTTGCTAGGTGATATTATCCAAGATTGAGGCATTAACCTCCACCTAAGTAGCTACATCCTTTAGGAGGGTGTCAAACATACTATAAAATTTCAAACAAAAACCAAAGGCTTCTAGAGTTGTCCTCAAGAAGGGCCATTCAACCCTATCATATTCTTTTCAAAGTCCAATAGCATCATTACCACATTTTGATTGGAAGATTTGGCCCACTCCATGGCTTCCCAACTTGTGATCAGATTTCCAAAATGAATGTGCTCTTAATGAAGCAAGTTTGGGTGTTGTTAATGAATTTAGGGAAGATGTTGACCATTCTTAATGCCATCACCTTTGCAAGAATCTTATAAGATACATTCAAGAGTGTTATAGGCCTCTAATTTTTTATAAGAGTCTTATCTCCACCTTTTGGGAGGAGTTTGATAAGCCTTTTGTTAATGTTCCTCCCTAGGGATCCTTGATTCAAAAGCCTCACTATACACCTCTAGTAGGTCATCACACACCGAGTCCAAGAAGGTTTTTTAAAACTCCACATGGATACCATATTTACTATGATATTTGTCATTGTTCATGGAGAGAATGGCTTTTTTGATCTCCTCCTTAGTGATATTTGCAGCTAATTGCTTGGCATCTTCCTTAGAAATATTCTTGGGGATGATTCCCTTTATAAAATCCTTAGCTTTTTGACTTCCATCATAACCAATCTTGGATGTGAACAACACCTTGAAGTACGTTTGAAACAAAGTGAAAATTTCTTCGTGCGAGGTAAACAAACAATCACCATCCCACAATTTCTCAATTTCTTCTTTAAACTTCTTCTCCCTAATATAGTTGAAAAAGAACTTCGAACCCTTATCATCACAATTCAACCAATTTAACTTTTCTCTAACCTTTAGGCCTTGAATCTTTTGGTTTTGAATCCTTCTAAGTTTATTGTTGGTGAAAGTAAGTTCCTCTCCCAACCTTTCAATAGTAGGATCTCCCTAAATTCTATCTTCCACACTTAGGAGAGATACCTGAAGTTTGTTTTCCTCCCTTCTACTATGGTTAGCTTTCTTTTTATCGATGACTTGCAAAAAATTCCTCTAGAATTCTATATTTTGGTTCCACCTCTCAATTTCCCCAACACCTTTCAGCATCCACCTGTTTATTTCTCTTATGGATATGATAGCATCTTTACAGTCACCATCCTTCAAGAGGTGAGTATTTAAGGAGGAAACTATCTTTCTTCTATTTGTCCAATGGGTTTCCAATGTTCAAATTGATTTATGCTTTGGTTGGATGGTGATCAGACATGGTGTATGGATAGACACATATTTTCTACCCCTCATCATTTGTGAAAAATTCAAAATTCTCTTTGTTCACATACTTCCTATCCAACCTATAGTATATTCTTCTATCTTCCCTCTAATAATTGCTCCATGTGAATTACACTCCTTTGAAATCATTTTTGTAGTTCTCTAGTGGGTCCACAAGATTAAACTTACTTTTAAGCCTCTACGAAAAATTCATTTCCAAGACATATCCACCCTACCCCACTTATCTTCTTGGTGATCAACCATATTGAATTACCCCCAAGATACATGGGATCTCAGGTAGGTTGGAAAGCCACTACCACAAAGAGGCCCTCTCCCTATGGTCATTGGATGCATATATTGAATATATTCCAAAAACAAAGCGATCCTTGTCAAGGGTAATCCAAATTGCCCTATTGTAGGGGGAGGCACCATGATTAGTTACCAAGTGAGCCCACATGCAAGCCAGGAGGATTTTTTCCCACCTTTTTCACATTTCATGGTTGGTGTTAAAATATTAGGAGTCTTTCCATATAAATTTCAAGTTGTTTTCCAATATGAAACTGACTGCCTTGGTTTCTTGTAGTGACACAAGGTCTTTATGTTTTTCTAGGTTTAGCAATCTTCTTACAACATATTTCTTGTCAAGGGACTCTAGTCCCCTGAGATTCAAAGACACATAGTTAAGAGTCATCTTCCACATTCATGTGTTTAGCTTCTAGGTCTTGTCTAAACTACTCAAAGCATTTTGGTAGTTTTCATCAACTTCAACTCTCTTCACATTAGTAGATTGTATAACTATACTTTGATTCTTTATTTTCCTTTTAGAGAGTGTGGACACAGAAAAATTAAACCTTCTACTTTTTCATGTTTAGGCCTTCCTAGTGGAATTTGGCTTGATTTTTCCTAGATTTAATGTTGTAATGTGGACAACACATTCACATTAGGTCTTGGACCCCTATGAATCATTAAGACTTCTAGGATGTCTTGTAAAGGTGTTGTGAAGTGTTGTAACCCACTTTCACACTTTTCTAGCACCCTTTCATCATAATTCACCTAAATAACCCCTTTTTATCACTCACCAAGTCTTATTTCAAAGTGTTTTAAAGTGTTGTAACCTACTTTCACACTTTTCTAGACTTGTCATCACTAATTCAACCCTTTCTCATGTTTAACTAACCCCTTAATACACTTTTTGATCATTTTTAATTGTGTTTTTGAGGATATTCCCATTGGACAACATTTAATTCCCTTTAATTCTCAACACCCACTTAATTTTCTTAAGTGGTACTAAGTCACCGATAGGGGTGACATAGTCCATTTTGGCACAAAACTCAAAATTATTTCAATTTTCTAGCAGGATTTTTTCCTCTAACCCTTAAGGCCAGCCTATGATGTGTTATTTTTGAGAAATTTAGTGAAATAATGTATAAATAAGGGATTTTCTCATCATTATACATTCTCCTAATTTATCTATTCAATCAAGAATTCACTCAATCAATTCACTTAATCATTCTCAACCATTCAAGCACTCTAAGCATAATCAAATCATCAATTGGAGCTCTTCATTACATGTCTTCATATTTACACATCAAGGGTTTGGTAAGTTTATGACATTGCATGTTGTCTATTTATCATTCTCTTTCTATTTCATTTCATTTCATAGGGTTTGACCAAGGAAAACCCTATACTCTAACCCTTAACAATTTTTCCTAGGGTTTGACCAAGGAAAACCATGTGTGTTTGCAAACTCTGTATGCAATTTTTTCAAATAAATAGGTATTGAAAAGTTGTCAAGAAGTATTCAAATTCAATCAAGTCAACCTATCCCTAATTCAAGCTTGGAGACACTTTTTACCCCGTTTTCTATAGAATCAAGTGCGAACTTCTGTCAGAAAAGCGAGCGCAAACCTAAAGCTACAAGATTCTATCCTGAGATTCCTGAAATCTGTAGGTGGACTAAGTTTCCATTTTTTGTGGATTAGTCCTACTTCCAAGCTTGAAAAGTGGTTTCTGCATTTTCAGATACCCATTTGGCAAATTCTTGTTCCGACAAAATTTTCCTGAAACTAGGACTAGCTCGCCCAGACTGGCATAAGTGTCCCAATCAACATTTTTAGTCAATTTTTTAGGATTCCAGAATCTCCCCACATTTGACTTCTGATTCTAGGTGCACCTCTTTAGTCTTGTTCAGTTATTTCATCATTTACTTGCATTTTTAGGAATTTTTGCATATCACACTGTGTTTTCAAAACAATTGCATTTCTTAGGTTTAGCATCATTTAATAATTTTATTTTCTGATAAATGAATTATTACATCATAATTAGTCATATTATATCTCATTTAAATTAATCTTGAGTGTATAAATTTGCATTTTAGGCCCCATTCCATTCCCTTTCTCCTTTTAGGTGAAAAACCCTAGAAGGAGCAAAGCAGTGTGGGAAATCCAAAATAATTGTCCATAGAGAGCTAAACATTTTTATGGATGTGGATGGATATATTATTTTTCCTTATCCTTCCAAACCCTTGCCTTGGTTTTGTGGCCTTCAGATCTTGACCAACTATGATATTGTCCTGCTTTATGGATCCTAGGTTATCGACCTATTCTTTAGTGTTAGAGTTAGGGGGAAAAGTACCAACCACTTGGTAAAAAAAATTAACAAGATCTAAACCAACCTGTAAATTATAGCCTTTCGGTAATTCTTTAGTTGGGGGTGACTCATGGTTAGGAATCTGAATGCCACTAACAATCGAGTTGGGAGATTCCATTGTGCCACCAGGTAAGCTCTCATCCTATGGGGTAGTAAAATAATTGGAGATAACAACCTCCTTAACCATGGGGGATGCCTTGTAATTCCTAGCAAAATTTCCATCCCCATTCAAATTCCCACCCTAGCAATCCTTAACCAATCTTAGGCACATCCCGTCTTTAGAAATCCTAAAATCCTAAACTTTATTAGCAGGTTTATCCTTGTTTAGGAAATTTATTTTAATTATTTTTTTAATATCTCACTTCACTAATTGATGGGCTTTCAATTTTTTCAATTTTTTTTGGTTACCCAAGACCTCATTGCTACACAGATTAGTCTAGTTTAGGGGTGTGTGCAAGAAGTTGAGTTCACTTTTTAGCCAAAAAGTGGAAGTGTTTTTCCCAATTTTTAGAATTTGACACATTTGACCTTAAAATTTGAAGCACTTAGAGATGGAATGTTTAAAAAAGTCACTAATCATAAAATTTAGTGCTCAGAGTCTAGTTTCAAAATATGTAATTTATTTCAATACCCAAATTGTACAAATTGAGTTTTAATAGGCGTTTTGAAAAACCACTATTTAAAAGTCACTTTTTTTTACCATACCATGCACGTGTATGACATCCATATTTTGACTTAAATTATCATATTTTTCTAAATCCTTTTTGGAAAAGATTTGTGACTCACTGAAGCTTGTTCTTGATTTTTTTTGTAATTTGTTATTGAATTTTTATTAGGAAAATTTGTCATTTTGAAAAATTGTCATGTACGACATGCATAAGATGACCTAAACTTATCATTTTTTGATTTTTTTTAATTGAAAATAATTGTGTGAAGTTTTCTCTCATGCAATTTGTTTGTCAAAATGTTATGTTGATCAAAAGTTATTAAAATAGTAGAAAACCTTGATATTTAAAGTTTATGGAATAATTTTATTAGAAATTAATTGAAAAATAGAAAAAAATAATCCAATTGTAAAACAAATTACATATTTAGAATCTGCATTTTCTCATCTAAAATGGGTTTTAATTTCGTCAAAAAATTTTACAAAAAAGGTTGTCAGCCATTTGTCCAAAGTTGCTATTTTTCTCAGACATTGTTAGGACCTTCAACTTGTAGGTCAAACCAGGTTGAAGGCCTAGGTTTGGATTCCCAATGCTTTTCCTGAACCAAAATCCTAGGCAAAAACCCGATGACAAAGCTAATAGAAATTCAAATTTTGAAAAACAGGATCATGCTTTATAGAACAAGATCCTGTTTATTAAAAGTGGGATCCCATTTTATAAGCTCGATCCCATTCCCTAATTTATAATATGCGGACCATTGGAAGGGAAACGAGACCCCATTTTGTAAATGGGATCCCGTTTTCCTTCCAATGGTCCCCACATTAAATATCGGTTAACAGGATCCCGTTCTTTTATTTAAATTTACTGCCAAAATATACTATGAAGTCTGCAACTTCACATGTATGGCCGAGAGTAGTAGAATTGAACTATTTTTCATGAGCTATTGTATTTACAGCTGGTGAACTTGATTTTTGATTGATTTTTTCAAAGGAGGCATCGTTTACACTGTTTTTGAATTGGAATTGTGTTAGTTTTGTACTTGTTTGGAGGAACAAAAGGTCTTCAACTTGCAATATGGATTGAATTTTTGAAAGGAGGCATGAAGAAAACAATTTTTAAAGTGCAATTGTGCTAGTTTTCTAATTTTTTTTAGGAACACAAGAGGAAGAATTTTGTCCTAATAGGTATTCAACTTCCAATTTGGATTGAATATTTTGAATAATTTCACTATTGACATTCATTTGTGCTTGAGAATTTTATAATCATGGGAGATAAAGCTCGTAATAAGAGAAGGAAGACATTGACTCCTCAAGAAGTTGAAGCAAAGAGAGAGAAGGAGAGATAAAGACAAAGAGAAAGAAGAATGAGAATGAAATCAATGAATGATGGTGGAAAATCCAATTCCACAACTATTGAAGATGAAAAGATTGAGGATACCATGGTTGTATATGAAGCTAATTTGCAAGGAGTGAATTTGGAGAAGAATTTGATTATACAAAAAAGTCCTACTATGTCTTCAAATCCCTCTTTGAATGCTATGGAGAATGTTTCAATATGCACAAATCGAGGTACATCTTCAAATCCACATGTTAGTAAAATGGTAAATTTATATGTAGAAGTTTTACAAGATGCTGGACTTAATGATGTTGACATTGATGATATTTAGAGAGATGAAACTTTTATAGAATTTGTTGAAAATGAAAAAGAAAAATATTTTGTTGCAAATGAAAATTAGAATGATCATTTTCTTGAAAATGAAAACAAAACCTGTATTTTTGATGAAAATGAAAATGAAAATTGTTTTGTTGATGAAAATGAAGATGAAAATGTAAATGAAAATGAATATGAAGATGAAAATGAAGATGGAAATCTGGAATGTGATGTTGAATTTAATGAAAATACTTTTTTTTAAATTGGAAGTGGTGTTTTTGATAATCTTCTTGGTCAAATTTCTTGGAGGCAAATAAGAACACATGCAAATAGAATATACACCAAATTCTTTTATCATAAAAAAATTGCATTTCAATGTCAACTAATGATGCAATTGATGAGAATTCAAAAAATGAGGAAAGTAATGAAAAGGTTAGGCTTTTATGTTAAACCAAAAAGAAAAGATAAATCATTAAAACATGTTATGTCTATTGTTGCTAGTGCCATTCAATCTATTGGGAAAAATAGTCAATTTAAAGATAAAAAAACAACAAGAAGAGCTATAACAATTGCTATAGTTAATGGGTATGTGAAGGATCATCATGAAAAAAATAGGCCCTTAAGTGGTAAAAAATTCAGAAAAATCAGAGTTAGGCAACTTGACGTAAAAAATTGAATAAATTATCTATATTATTTTAAAAATATGTAAGAATATATTTTTTAGCAAATCGAATGTAGTTTCTAAACTACTAGGTTTATTTAGTTTAAAACAAAATCTATTTGGTGAAAATTTTAAATTGCAATGTAGTAGTACTTAAATTTTAGGGAAGAAATACGAAGTAGGTGTCTGTCTGACCACCCTAACCACAATAAAATGATAATATTTTTTTATAAGATTTTAGATATAAGTAGAGGAATCATGTCCCGATGTGATGCATATATTTTTGTAATTTTTTTCCAAGTAAATAATTAATTATGATTTTTTTATTACAACTTTTAAAAAATATAAAAACTCGTATGTCTAACAACCTTAACTTGGTCAAAACTTCATGATTTTTTTTTTTTTAATCCTCTATATCGAAGAATAAAATGTGATGCATGTTTCAGATTCAAAAAATGTGATACTATTTGAAAGCTATATATGTTTTTCAATTAGCCTGTCAATCAAGACTTTAGTCATAATTCAAATAGAAAATGAATAATAATTATTTATTAAATTCAAAGTAAAGCATAATTTATATTGGTAGAAAGCTGAGAATATCCTTGGAAAACCCTTTTCGTTTCATTAATTTTGGGTAAAAAAAAGGTCGTCAGCCACATACCCTACAAATACCCATCATATCGCCACTTTTTGGCCCATCATGATCGAGCACATACCCTAATAAAGAAACTTTGAATAAAATAATGGTAAGCAATATTAGTGAAGTTTTAAAAATAAATCCTAAAACATTGCTAAGAGTGGCAAAAAGAAGAGAAAATATAGAAAATGATCCTATCAATCAATGTTGGAGTTTTAGTGGACGACTACCAAGGTTTGATATGAAATTGAATGTTGAAATTAAATCTTTGATTGAAAAATATTGGCATGATAATACTATGGTTTCATCTAATGCTAGAGATGTTTTAAAATTAAGGGTGGGGTCCAAAGTTTGCGATCCACACCCAAAACACCTATTAGATAACACAAACTGAATTTTATAAAAAAATTTGTAGCGATTTAGTCTTACTTGGTAATATTAAAATATGTCAAAGGTCTTTTGAAAAATGTAAACCCCGGTATGTAAAAATTAATAAGCAACAAATATCTTGTTGTTGTAAACTACATGTTCAATTTCGTTATTTTTATGATGTTTTTCGATATATACATTGTACCTTGCATACTAAGATGATTATACATGAGTGTGGTATTGATATGCCACTTGAAGCAATAAGAGAGTTTATTTCAGGTTTGTTTTGTGAAAAATATAATGATAAATTATTTTATTTAAGTTCTTGTATTTCTAGACAATGCATTAACCGTGGAAATATTTCATTTTTAAGAATTTTTTTGCATGAAAGTGTTGATCATGGTTTTGGACAACAGTTAGTAGATGTTAAAAGATTTAAGAATGTTCACTATTCTTTAAAAGATGGAAAAATAGGAAAGCATTGTGATTTAGTTACAGAAAAAGTTAGTGTGCATGCATTCACGAGTGAAAATAAGAGTAAATTGTACCAAAATATGTCAAGCACTCTAAACATGCTCAATAGCTTGATGCAAAATTTTGCGCATGTAGAAATACATTTCCAATTGGTACTATACTTTTAGTGGTTGATTTTGTGAAGAATTATACTCTCGCTCCGCAAGAGGAAATTCAATCTCAATATTATAATTCAGTGCAAGTAGCTATGTTTGTCCATATTGTTTATAGACATGTAGATGATAGCACTGAGGATGATAGAATTTTTTTGAGGGAGTATCATTTTTATTTGAGTGACAATCGGTTACACTCATCAAAGTTTGTTCAATACTGTTTTAGTATATTTTATAGAAATTTAAGAGAAAGAGGAATCCAGATGAAAGAACACATCATATGGTCATATAATTGTATGGGGCAGTTCAACAATGCTCGAATGTTCTATTGGTTAAGTAGGGTTCACAAGGAACTTAATGTATAGCATTTATGGAGTTTTTTTGAAGCTAGGCATGGGAAAGGAGAACATGATGGAGCTAGTGCATGTGTCAAAAGAATTCTTGCTAGAGAACAGTTCAAATTTGAGGATTGAGTAAAATTTAAAGATGCACGTGAGATTTTTGATTGGTGTAATAGAAGATTATCTGCACCCAGTTCGAGTGATTACTCTACAGTTCATTGATTCTTTTGGTTGGTGGAAGAAGAGAACATTGTACCTAGAGTTGATTGTGAGACAATCAGTGGATCTACTAAATGGCATTCATTTAGGAGTGCAACAACAAGAACATGGACTATTTGGACAAGAGAGCTTGCATGTTTTTTCTAGTTTTGTATCTTAGGAGATTGGGAAGCATGTGAAAATGCATAATGGGTTGAACAGTGGGAGCAAAGATCATTTACACCTACATAAACACATGATCAATATGAAAGAACTATTGAAGAAAATGATCAAGTGTTTGCATCTAAAGATTATGGCCATGTTTCAGACCTTGTACAAGAAAGTAATTTTAATTCAATATATTTCATTTTATTTCACTTTATTAAGTTATTTTGTAATACTAAATTATTTATATGGATATGCACAAGTTATTAAATTGAATTTTGTTGGCAGGACATGTGTATGTTGTTATTGCACCCGAGGGGAATGAAGAGCAAACAAAATATTGGTTGGCTCATTGTGTGGAAACTAAACATAAGTTAATAGCACCTTAAGAAGATGATGATGGCTTTCATTATCCAATAGGTATGGTGATCCCCTTAAGACAACCCCTTAAGAAAACTTTGATAACAAGTTTTTGATCCCCTTAAGAAAATTTTGAGAACTTATTTGATGATGGTTTTCATGTTTTCCAATAGGATAGGTAGTGGTTGTTGGCACTTGGCCATGAAAATACCTGAGAAGAAAGAATGGTCTACTTGCATTTGAAGACTATGAAACACATAAAAGGATTATACATTATTCACATTTGGTGGTGGCAACAAATATAAAACTAGAGCGGTATCGTGGAAGACCTTCAAAAAAAGTGCTATGGTCAATTTCTATGGAAGAGCATGAGGAAATCATAGATGCATTGCAAAAAAGAGAGGATGCAGATGGTACAATGGAATAAGAAAATACAGGTAAATATAGTTTTAGTTTTATTTTGTCCTTTTAAATACATTAAATACATGTTTCGATATTTTTCAAGTGTGTTATTAGTTGAAATTGATTTAAATTGTCCTTTTATACATCCTTAAGGCATAATCACAAAAATGATATAGTCCATGTAGATTCAACCTAGACAACATGGAATACTTGGTCAAAATAGGTAATTATTAGTTAAATTAAAAAATACATGTTTTTATTACATATTGATATTGCTTGTACATTAATAGTTAAAATTTATTTATTGTCATTTTTTGTATCCTTAGCCCATCATTGCATTGATCTCATACTATGAAACAAAAAGGAGAGGATTCCTGGATTCAACCTACAAACATGTGTGGAATACTTTTAAATGTAGGTACTTGAGTTGTGTACATATAGATAGTTTTATATAAATTAAAATATGTATGTTTTGATGATTTCATTGATATTGCTTGTACCTTTTTGATATCAAGCGGTGCGAAGACCTACTACATTCTTGGCACAAGTTTGAGATGTTCTTGAGATGGCATATCCAAAATTTGTAAACATTATTTTGAGATGACATATATGTACATACATGCTTACAAAATTAAACATACTCTATGTACTTCAATGTATCAAATCAATATTCTATATATTTTGTTTCTTAAATGTGCACGTTTCCCTACTTTGAAATTTTATGTCTAATTGTATAATCACTAAATATCATGCATACATTATTGTTAAATCAATTATATCCTTAAGGTGTTGTATTATGACCCCTTAATACATCCCCTTAAGATATCCCTTGTAGACCCCTTAAGACATTGTAACGCCCCGCCGTGTGAACCCCAAAGGACAATTAAACAATAATTACAACACAATTTTATTTAAAAAAAAAAAAAAACACAACATACAAGTAATACACATTAAGTCATGAAATAAATTTCATTTAAGTAGATTCATTAACACATACATCCCTTGGGGTACACGAGGAGTCATTACGCGACTTAGATCAACACAACGACAATAAAGAATAAAAGCCAAAGATATAATCCATAACAAAATAAACATTAAAAAATAAAACACATACATGACAATCATTGATAAGAAACCATTTGAGTAAGTACAACATATACATAATTAACTCAACACAATGAATAACAACTGCCATAGCCAATAACCACACCGAGTTTAACATTACATTACAGTATAATGTTCTAAAGGTACAATGATACAGAAGTGTTTCCAAACATAAATAGAAACCATACAACAAGAATCATGATACAAATGAATAGATGAATACATAATATCATAACTGGCTCCAGGAAAAATACAACTCTGGAGTCACTGCAACAACACCAATCCGCACCTCTCAATCCTCGACTAGGGACCCAATGGGGTGCTTAGCATGTTCCACCTGACCATGTGAGTCTGAAGACCCACCCCCTGTGCTAGGAGCTAACAAGAAAGAGACCTCAACCAAGATCATCCAAATAGGGAACCACAAGACTCGACACCATACAAAAGTATCATAAAACTCAAGGATTACAATGACATAATCAACAATGTCCAAGAGTCAACATAATAACATAAATTCATAAATCTCATCACATAAATCAAAGAAATGACCAGTAAACAAGTAACCAAAGGATGATCATGAAATACTTCCAAATCAAACTGAATTAATAAACATAGTACAATTTTAGATTGCAATTAAATAATACAATAACATCATACCACAATACCATAAGAGTACAAGATCATAAGTCAAATATCAATGAGATCATACAAAACCACAAAGTACACCAAAGATGTATCAAGACAAGTAATCATAAATCAATATAAATCCATATATCAACAATCTAAACCAACTCCCACAACCTAGTTCCAGAGGAACACAATAAAGTAAAACACATGGGCAACTAGGGGAGAGTGTCATCGCATAGTCCTACATGGGTTATCCTGTGCTCTTCCTCCCAACTGGACGCACCAGCCCCCATCTATGGCTATCCTGTGCCCTTCCTCCCAACTGGAGGCACTGGTCCATAGGGTGACTCATGCGGAGCCGTAGACCTCTCGTGAAGACGAGGTCACGACCTTGCCAACCACGGCCTTCTCAGCCTTCCATTAGTCTGTGAAAGCACTAATGAAGATGAGGCATCCATTTTTAAATCTTATAATGATATTACTACCCAGCCCTCCTAAGTTAATTATTAGGTTTTCACTTGATTACCAACTCACTCGTGGGTTATCCTGTGCCCTTCCCCTTACACGGGGTGCTGACCCCCATGAGGAGCCACTCTCCCTAGAGACCCAACAACATAAAAACCAAGGGTTGTACCATCATAATTTGAACAAAGAATCACAACATAAAAGCATGCGAGGCATTACCCATCTCGCTAACAAGCACAAAATTAGAGTCTCAACAATTCCTGTACAACCCTTTTAAAATCATGAAACCAAAACACCTGCCACATCAAGGGCACATAAAGAGAGAACATCAATTGACAATCATCTCCAGCCTCTGGAAGTATCTCAAAAAGTTTACACTAGGGTTTCCCCATCAAAGAACAGACAACAAAAATTGCAAGGCCACAAGAACTATTTTCAATTCAAATATAATGAGGGAATACATCAAAATAAGATCAACAACTCCATCCAGACTACATAATCAACTTCGATACAAAATAAATTAGAAATTCAAGAAGATCAACAAAACACGAGTTCCCAATTACATTGCAACAAAAATTAAATTACAAAGTATTCCTTGAATCAAACTTAGTCTCCAAAGGCATTCACATCAACACGGTACCAACCAGAACAACAACAAAGGTAAAAAGAACATCCAATTGGGCATCCAAGGGAGACCTCAATTTCCTCCTCACAAGATACCCATACAATTGGTAAATAATTGACCCATGACAACATCAACAAACATGACAACAATATAATTTAATGTTTCACCAAAATAATAAATGGGAGGAGACTGCATTCAATAAAGGAGCATAACATATCACCTCCAAGCATTGCATAAGTATCCAATAAATTCCACCACAAAATCAATTAATAAGACCCCCACAACTCCAAACAAACCAAGAATTCATCATGCAGGGTTTAACGAATAGCAACGCAATTTAAATTAAAGAGGATTCCCAACTCACGCAAACTGAAGAAAAGTCACAATGAAAGGTTATGTCAAATCACTCATAAAAAGAACATGAACCCAATGGAATGAAATCACTTCCGAGGCCAAGCAATTCCAAAGAGGGCACCACAAATAGGATACACCAAATTACCCTTAAATGAACAATGACCATTCAAATATAATTTATCCATTCGTTTAATAAGAATTAATTTAAAATAAATAAAGGAACTCTATAATCACATATCGTAATTATCTCAAGGCATGTTTTATCACACTCAAAATACTAACCCAATCAAATCGAAAGCAATAAACTTCAAAGAACAATTGAACTATTGTCTACGATTTGACTCTTCACTTGACAAGGAATCATTTTAACTCATTTAAGGCTATATTCGCAACCTCACTAACATCTCACTATGCTCATCATAAAGTTGTATTAAATAAAGGAGGTTATAAAAGTATTCCAACCAACTTCTTTTATTCCAATTCGAGATTTATAAACATTCCTATAACTATATTCATATATATAAACAAGATTAGCCAATTAATACTCTAATTATATTTAAAAGGATAACTAATCTCACCAACACTACATTACAATGCCAGTTCTCTTCTTAACTAAAACTATATGACCATCTAATTTCACTATGAAGTAAGAACTTATTTCATTTATAAAAAGGCATCACTCTTTTCCCTAATATTCTAATGTTCACCAATTCACATTATTTAAAATAATCATTTAGTTTTAGAATCAAAGAAATTGTTCTTTTCTAACGTTTGAAATAGGCAAGTAACTATCCTCTATACAATTTTAAGCTAGGAGGTGAACCGTTCTTAGATTTCTTCTATACTTAACCTTTTGAAAATAAGGCTGAAATCCTTCCACTATCTTAAAGTTATCACAATTGTCCTTACAACATTTCCCACACAAAAATCCATTAGAACAAATATCAATACATACTATTTCTATAGAAAGACTTTTATCCAACAAATGAAGTCATATGATAACCATTACATTCAAATAGATCCCTAACCCATTTACACATCTTAATTATTCAATAATTCACAAATAATAAGAACACTTATAAATGTATATATATTCGTTTATATACATATAAACTGAGTTCAATATTCATATACTATAGATAGTATTGTGGTACACATACTTAGATAATCAAAGATTTTAAGAATAATGTAACATCTCCCTTAATTAAATACAATCCTGTCTCAAGCCTTAATGAATTAAAAGAACTGATTTCACTTCTTATCTCAGGTTGCATTGGATAGCAATAAGATGACTAGTTGCCAACCTAAAGTCTATGTGTCAAACTTTTAACATTAATGGTATCAATATAAAAAGAAAACAGTGACTAAAACTACTCCATGAATGGGATATATCACCCAACGTAGGCTTAAGAAACCTTCAAGTGAACGCTGTTGGAAGATGTGATGCCAATTGACTTAGGTAGTTTATTTAAAATTTTACACCCTTCTATGTTCAAGTGCTGCAACTACCAAAGGTAAGCATGCTATACAAGCCTTTAAACTTCCTATCAAGGCCAAGTGCCGCAGCAGAGATAGGATGGCAAAGAAATCAGAGGGATTATTTAAAACTATACACCCAACCATAAACCTGATGCAGGAGGAAACTACATAAAACTTCAAATCCCATCCACACAATCTGAAGTTCAAAGAAAGTTTATCTCATTTTGACATCATTCAAGCGACCATTTGTGCATAATTTTTTTTTTTCTTTATTGTATTTCGCACATAAGTTTTTTTTTTGTGATGGTAGTATTGAGTAGTAATAGCAAACAGAAATGCGTCAAATTCAAAAAAGAAAAAGTTGTATATTAATTCTCTTACTCATAAGTCGCGTACTTGCACCTCACCTTTCTCCTTCTCTTTTTTGCACTGCTACGAGGATGAAGACTTGTGGTCAGGCACTCGTAGCAAAACGCCAGTCCCTCTCTTCGCAGGTTGCCAATTATATTAGAAAGTGAATATTGGAATTTGGAAATATCGCCATCTCCTTGCTGCATAAGTGATGTAAAACTGGAAAGGGACCCGCACTGGAAATCTTCCATTGAATGGTGCAGGTGACTTGACTTATTTCCACTTCTTCCACTTTTATCCCAGATGGAATGAGA
Source organism: Sequoia sempervirens (assembly GCA_007258455.2). NCBI lineage: Eukaryota > Viridiplantae > Streptophyta > Pinopsida > Cupressales > Cupressaceae > Sequoia > Sequoia sempervirens. The sequence continues at coordinate 66,459,674 of VDFB02281492.1, forward strand.
CTCCCCGTCCAAAGATGAAGAAATGTGACTCAGGAGATAGCCGAAGTGAAAGCCAAAGCCAAACACGTGAATGAGGAAAAACCCCCCCGAGGAGATGGAGATGCTGAGCGGATCATATAATGGATCACAAATGCCTAGCCAAATACCTAGAGTGAGTGACTGTCCAACGACATTATGGGTGCTTCCATCGATGAGGAAAATCCTCCCCCCGAGGTCCCTACTCTTCGAAATTAATCAAGAGGCTTAGAATTTTGAGAGACATCACTATATCTTTTTCTTTAAAACACTTCAGCTTCCTATCCCCTTAACCATTTAAATTTATTATTAAAATAATTATCTTTTCATCATTATTAAATTATAAATCACATTATTTTCCTATATATAATATTTATACCCCACAAGATAATCTTTTATAAGGTAAAAAAATTAATTTAATTATTTAAAATTAACGTGTAAATATTATTTCACAATATGGACTTGTTATTTACAATTTTACTTCTAATTTTATTTAAATTACTTCATCAATATGTTTAATATAATAATTTATTTAATTCATCTTTAAATGACAACATTTCCACTAATTAATTCAATTAACTCGCTTAATAGAGCCATTAAAATATCACTTTAATCACATGAACCGGCCAAATATCCAACAAGACCACAAAACACACTTACGCAAATATCCAGGAGGGCCACAATGAATGAGGCACTACAGACACCCCCTTTAGACATTGTATTATGACCCCTTTAGACATCCCCTTAAGATGTATTATGACCCCTTAATACACCCCCTTAATAAATTCTATTATGACCCCTTAAGACATCCCCTTTAGACATTGTATTATGACCCCTTAAGACATCCCCTTAATAAATTCTATTATGACCCCTTAAGACATCCCCTTTAGACGTTGTATTATGATGCCTTAAGACATCCCCTTAAAACATTCTATTATGATCCCTTAATACATCCTCTTAAGACCCCTTAAGACATCCCCTTAAGATGTTCTATTATGACCCCTTAAGTAATCCCCTTAAGATGTATTATGACCCCTTCAGACATCCCCTTAAGATGTTGTGTTATGATGAGTTACCCTAAAACTTATAATACTTGTTAATATCACTTAATATTTATACTCAATTATACTCTTCTTTGATCCCCTTAAGATGTCATATTACAATTCCTTAAGACAACCTATAATTAGTGTTGGATGCTATTTTTTTTTTTTGATAGCTTATAGATTAGTATTCAATGCCATTATTTGTTTTTACAACTTATAGATTAGTATTCGATGCCATTATTTGTTTTGACAGCTTGTAAATTAGTATTGGATGCCATTATTTGTTTTGATAGCTTATAAATTTGTATGGGATGTCATTATTTGTTTTGACAACTTATAAAATTAGTGTTAGATATTATTTATAGAATTTCTTAATGTTTTTATTCTCTAATCTTCTATGGTATTGTTTATTTCTTAAAATTTTATCCTTTCTGGTATATAAACAGATTGCTTTTTTTTGTAAATTATGATTTATTGACTAATTATTAATTGACGTGAATTGAATAAGTTCACTGATTAATTATCACTAATTATTGAATGTACATATCATGTATATCATGTATGAGATCACTAAATTTCACATTAATGTCCTATATTAATGTCTTGACTATGAACATACAATGCATAAATGTACATGTGTAAATTAAAATTTCAAAAAATAATAAAGTTCATAATTATGTAACATATTAAGTGCATGAAACCAATATATTAAGCGCATGAAATAAAGTCCAGAGTACAACCTGTGAACTAAAGTCCAACTAAGTACTTGAGCCATGAAATATAAAGTCCAATAGAGTACATGAGAAACCAAAAATATACTGCATGAAATAAACAAATATAGCACATAAAATCACATTTTTCTAGGTCATGTACTGTCTCTATAATCAAGAGACCTCTTCACACCATGTGAACTATGCGAATGACCTAAAACACTCTGTACAAGAGAAAGATGAAATCAAATTTAAGACAATGAAAAATGATTTAATGACAATTTAATTTATAATCCATCATAAAATTAAATTAGCATCATATCTACATCTGGATGCTTTGGTGCACCTGAAGCAACCTCTAAATTCTCTAAATCAATCTACATAAACAAGACAAAGAAATTTAAAATTAAATGTACAACTCTACAAATATTATTTTTTTAATTCAATTTAATTTATAATTTATCATATTTTAATTGTATTGTATTCTGAGGTTGTACACTAGGCTCTTCTCCAGGACTTTTCTATACATGCTCAACTATAAGATGTGTCTCATGCTATAAAATAAAAAGAATATGTAACAAATCTCATATTATTTATATATATTTAATTTAAAATTTAAAATTTAAGTTATATTTAGAATATGTAATTTATAATTGACTTTAAATATAATAAAAAATTTAAATTACCATTTGATCTAAAGCTTGCTCTGCATGTCTTCCTGGTGGTGTAACTATGTTTGGGTCAGGGTTGAAAGTTGCACTAATAAAGTCCTACAAGATCAAAATTAAAGCATGTACAATTGAATTAGGTATCAATCTAGACATACATGTATATAGACATTTAACGCTTATAATATTTACAAGTGTACATGCAAGTATTTCATATATCTAGTGAACTCAAAATTCATAAAATTGTAACTATACTAATGTAAACTTTAAACAAATTTACAATATGAATGTACCTGCCCCTAATCTATGACAGCCGATAGTGGAGGAGTGGTTGACAATCCCTCAGGAGGAATCAATGTGGATGCCGATTGACTCACCTAAACCAACATAAATATTTCAAACATATATGTGATTCAATTATAAATTTAAAACTCAAGTTAAATTTATGATTTCATATATAATTTTAAAAATTGAAGTCAAAATACCCCATAAGGGTTGCCAAGTACAACCGGTGTCGATGTATGTACTCATGGAATAGATCATTGCCCCATTATTAGTGTCATTTGTACACCAAATAATTTGATTGTTAAAATGTATTGCAAACTTTTCTTTGATATATACATCCATCAAAATTCTTATTAAATAAACATACATAGGTGGATATTTATACCTATGTCACAGTGTCCTCGGGGTGATAGTCTGTTGTAAGAAACTCTACAAATGAACTAATGCGACCAGATGAACCATCAAAATCTCCCTATCCACTTGAACTAGGTGTGGCCTAATCAGGTCCATAGAATACTTGATGACAACTAGTACATATATTGGGAACATTCCTTGACACTCTTGGAGTGGTACTCAGACCAGCTCCATAAAAAATTTCTCCATCATCATCGTCTCTATGCTCCCCACCCACTATCATAGAAGCATGTTGATCAAGGTCTCCTGCGAGTGTACTAAGGGAACCTAATGTTGAAACCAGAGCTCGATGATGTACAGGTGTAGGAATGGGAGGACCAGGAGCAACAACAAGGGGTTGTGCATGCATGGGGCATTGGGGATCAACCCTTTCCCCTAACCTCTATTGTGGCATGCTGCCACCATCACCTTGAAATGATATAAAATCAAAATAATTGGGCTTTTTCCCCAAAACAAACTCTACATACAGTTTTCTCAAAAAATACAATGGGCACTCCTAATTAGCATGTGTGGGACTATCAAAAACAATATACCATCGATCCCAAAAATGCGCACTCATTTGTGGATGTATGCACCACCTCATGGATATTCTAGATTTGTTGGGTGGAATGGGTTGTCGAGTAACGGGGTCAAGAAAGTAGGGGGCTAGATGGGATTTCGTTATTTTAAGGTCTAATATTTGTTTGTAAGAGAGACCATTAGAATAAAATTGTCTCATTTTTTCTCTCTCTTGTCGATGCCTATCAAGATCATAATCGATCATCCTGATGGTATCGCCAAAATTTTGCATCGCAGATGCAAAACGTCTCACATGTGGTGGAATCAATGCTTGACTCTACATAGCATTGATTTGATTTTGTAAGGATGCAACCTAATCATTTATATGTGCTCACGAGCGAGCCTCGTCAGATGTGATAGGTGTTGGATGTGGCATATTAGGTGGAGGTGGAGGTGGAGGTGGAGGTGGATGTGGCTGTGGCTAAGGTGGTGGATTGATGATATCATAGATGTTAAAATAATCCATGATATGAGATATAAATGTGCACCTACATTAAATCATACAAAATAGGATGTGCATACATATATTAAGATCATATATTTAATTGAAATAGGATGAGCATACATATATATTTAGATCATACATTTAATTGAAATGCACATATATGTACATTGATTGAACTTGAGCATGTCCATACAAAATTCAAAATTTAACATGTACATACATTTAAAATAAAAAATATGATGCATAATTTTCATGCGTACAGATCATTAAACTAAACTATGTACATACATACAAATTTCAAAATTTAAGAACTATATGCAAATTTTTAATACATGCACGTTCATACTAAACAATAAACTTGAAACATTCACAAAAGCTCATTTTATGTCTAACACACACACACACACACATATATATTACAATTTTTCAGTAGGAGAAATCATGATCTAGTAGATAGTCATAAAATATATACTATTATATATTGTTCATTATAAGTTCATAAATTCCACCAAATTCATAAATCCATGTCACTAAAAATATCCATCTAGAACCAAAATCATAAATTCATGTCACTAAAAATATCCATCTAACCAAATTTATCAATTCATCACACAAAATATCCATCATTCACCAAATTCATAAATTCATAGCTATTTAAAATCATTGTCTTAATTTAGAAACTATCGTGGCTCTCTACTGCAGCTCTTCATTTCTTTGTGTTTTCCTTTTTAGAATCCGAAGTTCTCCTCTCCTCTAGCCATTGTTGACACTCATCTAAGATCCCATCCATAGCCCTGACAATATCAACAAGGGTTTGCATCGTAGATGTAAACATCCTCACATGAGGTGCGACACATTCTTCATTTTGAATAATGTTGATTTTATCTTGGATGGTTCTAACATTGGCATTGATTTGTGCTTGCAAACAAGCATGTTCATTGATTTCAGGTGGTGGAGGTGGCGGGTTACGAGGTGGAGTGGGTGGAGGTGGACATGAAGGTGGTGGAGATGGATGACGTGGAGGTGGATTTCAAATATTATTGAATGGATCCATGTGATCTTTAAGATATGAGTGAACCTGCATTAGAATTGTAATCTCAAGATCTAAGATACATGTTTAGGAAATACCTTTAAACCATTCAATATAAATGTCCTTAAATAATTGAATACAAATGATAAAATATGTAAGCCTCATTTATGTCTAAGGCACATGTTACTTGAATGAAAATACAATTAACTATTAATATTATAATCTTGCATGATCTTATTATTGTTAAATTTGGTTGCCTTGGGAAACTTTGAACACCAAATTTTAAGACCTTCTTTGATCCCCTTAAGAAATTGAATTACGATTTAGGTTGATAGAATGGCTTAAGGGGATCTACATCTAGTGAGGTCCTAGGAGAAAATGACATGGCTCAAGTGAATAAAATTTGGTGAAGTTTCCAAAGGCAACCAAATTTCATTAAGAGCCTTTAAAGAAAAAATGATGGCTTTAGGGTTTAGGGTTTAGAATTTAGAGTTTATGGTTTAGGGTAATAGGATAGCTTAAGGGGATCTATATGTAGTAAGATCCTAGGACAAAATTACATGGCATAAGGGAATGAAATTTGGTGGAGTTTCCTAAGGTAGCCAAATTTCATTAAGAGCCTAAGAAAAAATGATGGCTTTAGGGTTTAGGGTTATAGAATAACTTAAGGGGATCTATGTAGTAAGATCCTATGACAAAATTACATGGCATAAGGGAATGAAATTTGGTGGATTTTCCTAAGGAAACCAAATTTCACTTTAAGGTCAGGTAGGACAAAATGAATGGTTTAGTGTTTAGGGTTTACAGAACTTAGGGTGAAGTTTTGTTGCCCCTTGGCATATAATGAACTTGCAAGTTAGTGAAGAACATTTTCTTGTGGAATAGTTGATTGAGATCTACTCTTGTTTCAACTGACCAACCTAGCTCATGAAATCTCATTCATATTATAATCTTGCATGATCTTATTATTGTTAAATTTGGTTGCCTTGGGAAACTTCACCAAATTTAATAACTTCTTTGATCCCCTTAAGAAATTTCATATTCAGACCCCTTAAGTCACCATCACATTTCGAGTGAGCCCAAATTACTTATTTGTTTTTAATTTTAAAAACATAAGAGTTTGGAGGTTTTATATTAAAATTTACAAAATCATTTTATCTATTCTCACACATCTTTTACAGTGATGAAGTCTTGCATTCCATAGAATTTGATCTTTAGTGGACTCATCCAAAACTATTCAAATTCACCATAAGAATAATTAATCTAATTATATCCTCTAATTTTAATAATTTGTCAAATCTTTAAATATCACTCAATAATTAAACAACATTAGTTCTATATTTCACTCTTACCAAAAAGTGGTAAATAATTTTCCTATTTTTATTAACTAAAATTTACTTTTAATGGGATTACATTTAAGAATTATCATCTAAACCTCTTATTGACCATTTTTTAAAATGGTAAATAGCTAATGGATAAGATAGTGTCACATTTTAAGGAGTCCAAAATTTCTTATAAATAGTAAATAGTTGCCATATTTTTAATATTTTTTTTTACTTTTGACCATTGAATTGGGTGATACTTAAAAGTAGTCATATGAACCCTATATTGGTCAATTTTTAAAATATGAATTATCTAATAGATAAGATATTTTCACATTTTATGTGCACCAAAATTTCTCTTCTTTGTTTATTTTTAGCTATGTAGCTTAGGAATTTTTTCTTGGCTTGAGTCAAGTGGGGCCACAAATGGGGGACCTTATCCCCAACATGAATGCTCAATATACTAGTAAAAGTTGAAAGCTTCCAAGATCATTGGCCTAGCAAACATTTTAATTTAAAATTGTGAATGATTCAAGCTTGCAATCTTATTAGTCTAGTAGGGCTTAATACTTGTGAGCTTAACAACCCAACAAAACTTTTAATTTTAGTTACATGAATGTTCTATGAATGTTATATATATATATATATATATATATATATATATATATATATATATATATATATATATATATATATATATATATATATATATATATATATACACACACACACACATACACATACATATACACATAAATATATACATATATATACATATGCATACACACACATCTATATACACATATATATACAAATACATATATATACACACACTTACTTACATATACACACACATATATAAATTATTAGAAAATGTAAATAAAATATTATTGTTATAGAAAACATAGAATAAAAGATTATAGTTTGATTATGTAAATTTAATTTGTAAAAATAATAATATATTTTTTATTAGATCATTTCCTTAGGTATCCATTAAAACACTAAACTAGAAGCATTTTTAATTTATTTATTTGTTTATGAAAACTTAATCACTTTGTCTTTCAATCATATAGGATAGGTAGAGAAATGAAAAAAAAAATACGTTTTCCATATACACATCTTTTTCAAAGTCCATTATAATTTGATTTTTACCATCTTACATAATTAAGCATATTTTAAAGTGCTTCCTCAAGTTCACCACCAGATGGAAAATTCACTGCCAACAATTCACCATGGGAAAATTCACCACCATGACAATTCACCGTGTGAAAAATTAATTGCATGAATTTTTTGCGGTTAATTTTCCATGACAGTGAATTTCCCCGCCGTGAATTGTTGATGGTATTCTCCTCCAACATTTAATAGCACATATCAGCACACAGACTAAACTTTCAATGTTTTGTTTATGAAGTTACGATTTGAAAAATAAAATTATTTGTGTCGACAACTTTGAAACGAATTAGTCGCTCAAAGTGGTCCTGCAGCATCACAGTATCTTTTCAGTTTATGTTTTTCGGTGGAGCGTGAATTCCACACTCATCTTAGTTCTAATATGCTTTTCAAAAGCTGATTATAGTATATTAATGCTCTATACTAGACTTAAATGGATGTACTTTATAAATCTGAAAACGGCAACTAGGCACTCGTTGCCAGAGGAAATTCTAACAATTCCTTTTTTTACAGATTATAAACGTATTTTTGCAGCCTTCTTTCCAATAAATTTTATATAACATGTTTTTATGATTTTATTATGCAGTCTCAGCCCTTAAAGCCTGCAAGGATGATGAGGAATAAGATATTTCAACTGGATATTTTATGGATGACAAGAGCAACGTAAATATATAAGGTTCTCGGCTGACTTAGTAAAAATTTTGTTGATAAGTAGGAGATATTTTGTTGTTAGTAAATATTTTGTTATGCTTACTTAGCAACGAAATGAGAGAATATCGTTAACTTCCTTTAAGCATTGCCGACCAACATCTTTAAAAAATTGAATAATACAGAGTGCCGACCAGTGGGAACATCGAGCTGAGATCCCATTTTGCAGACTTAATGTATTATATTTTTGTATTCAAATGCACACTTCCTTGAGGAAAGAGAAGAATCTCGTTGATGCTATTTGGCTATTAAACTGGTTTCTAATGATTATACCTATTAGATGATTCTGACCAAACTCAAATTCTATAGCTGGAATCCATTGATTCATGGAATATACACTTTAAGTAGAAACTTGTCGTAATATATTTGTCTTGACAGTGATGAAGTGAATAAGGGCCTCACAAACATAAAGAGTGCTGCTAAATGCAGTTTTATTTTTATTCTTTATATGATATAAATAACCGACGACACTTGCGTCCCATAATACGTTGGGAAATGTGAATATGGTATATACTATCCCTCGCATTTAGTATTATATAATCCCTTGCATGTTGGAACTACCTGCTTGCTTGATATCACGAGTTACCACTTTTGAGAAGTAGGATTGTTTGTTTCTAGATTTTATATCACTAATAGCCACCCTCCGGACTCCATTTATTTGATTAATAAAAATCATTTTCACATTTTATAAGGAATGCCAAACAACTGCATTACTACTGTATATTATGCTAAATGTATACCGCATCTCTGCTGGAAAATTTATTTAGTATCCACAGCTATGTCGTTAAAAGAACTAAAAATGCTCTCAAGGTTTCCTATTTAGTTTTATAGAGGAGTTCTTATTGCACTAGAGTTCCAAGTCAAAAATTATATTTAATAATTATTAAATTTATCTTTATCATTAGAAATAATTATAAAGGAGAATTTGAATGAATATTTTATGATTCTATACTCTTAGATTTTTTAACTGCAATCTTTTAATCTCAATAAATAAATCTATATGAATATAATAAATCTTCATTAATAGAATCCATTGAATCAAAAGAAATGCAATCCACATTTAAATGGATTAACATAAATATTTTGCCATGTGGCCCAGGTGCTACATGGCACTACTGGAATATCCTCCATTGCTCGTTGTTATAAAAATTTGTTGGGGAGAGTTGAACCTATGACCTCCATTCTCCTACTTTTAATCTCCACCACTAAGCCATCCTTGAGTTTTGGGATTTGTTAGGCGTCATTTCTTATTTAATGAGCATTCAAGAAGAAATTAAAGGGGAGGTGGTTTGAACCTCCAACTTCCTCTCTCCCAACAAAAGGCTTTGCCAGAATGGCAAGTGCAAATTGTTGAGAATATTTTGGCAGGAATTTCTTTTAGCTAACTTTTAAAGCCGAATCTTTTCTGAAGTAAGGATTAACCCTCCTAATTAAAAACAAATTAAATCCCTTAAGATTTTAGCCTGATTTCAAAACTACAAAACTACAAAAAGGGCTAAAATAATAATGTTGAACGATATTGTAAGATTTTTAAGGATTTAGAAGATTTGTAAGGGTTTTAATATGGCTTGTTAAATACAAGTCATATTTTAAAGATTTATTGTTGCAAATAGGGGATTTGGGTTGATTTGTTAAAGCCTATATTAGCATTTAAATTTGTATAAAAAGGGGTCTTATTTTCTTGTAAAGGGGGTAGAATTTTCTTGAAGAGAAATTATTGAAGCAAGTTCATTTTGGAGAAACAATTCTTTGGAGGAGAATATTGTAAGTACGAAGGCTTTCTTAGTGTCTTCAAGTGTTGAGAGGAGATTGTGAGAAATTTTATGTAGGTTTTGGAGCTTGGATATTGTAACAAGGCTTTTTTTTGCTTGGCGATATTAATGAAAGTGGTCCAACATTGAGAAGTGGACCCAGAGACGTAGTCCTTTGAAGGACGAACTCTCTTATCAAGCTCCTGTGTTAACTTATCTTATACCTTATTCTTCTATCTTCTATCTTTCTCTCTATTTCTTTTCATTTTTCAATTTGCTATTTGAGTTCTAATTACAAAATTTTAGTAATTACTTATATAAACGTGAACTTATTTTGTAATTTCAATGGTTAAACAACATAGTCACACACTTCTATTGCGATCGGGGAAAAACTATAATTAGGATTAATTTTCAAGTTATTTTGTAATCCTCTAATTACAGATCACTGCGACTAGCCATAAATTGTCTCTGTACTCTGCCTGGCAGGTACATCTCTAGCATCGTGTGCTCTCTACCCTGAATCAATTTTTCTTGGTGAGCGAAAAGGAGCTACTACACATCATCATACCACGCAGGCCATCCAATGTATGGCCATCGGGTAAAGGCTTGCATGCCATCCAGAACTATCCTCCCATAAGGAATCTCATGTTGTCATGTATGTGTGAAGGAGACACCTCCTCTGTATCGCTAGAGAACTTGATCATCTAGCTCCATATCAACTGGAAAAACCTTCAGTCAGAGCACAACGATGTGCTCCCAGGCCCAGATATGAAGGAGTGTGACTCCAACCCCAATGGCTCTGTCGTCGATGTATGCAAACTCATGAAGATCTCTATATAAAGAGGCCAACAAAACTAACCCCCACGCAAAGCATACTCATCTTCGGACCATGTGATCCCAAGTGAGCCCCCATCTAGGACTAAAATATTGGCTCCATCGATCTGGTGCAACAAGACCTGATATGATAGCTACAATAACTAATCAAAAGGGTGACGCAACGAGCCTGTTGGTCGCACCCATAAAAGGATATAAAAGTCATGGAAAATCCTAACCTGGGAATTGGACATTCAATCAGGCGAATAACATCTTCTTATGGTCGTTCATTTACTTTGTCAAACCAGGGAATGTATACTTGAAATGGAGCGGCACTGTATGTGCACTAAGAACCAGTTTTATTTATGATTTACCAAAAAGAACTACATGAAAGGAATTCTACCTATGCTATAGGAATTTAACATAAATATTTCTTAACTTAAGCATAACTTAATCAAAGCAGACATCACGACAACTGTTACTTAAGAAACAAACTATGAACTGGCCTTATGCTGCAGGAACAAACATAGGGATGGATTCTCGATGCTGTAGGAACAATATAAGACTGAGTTTGGACTAAAAATTTCCAAAATGAAATCTAACTTATGATCAAAAGAAGATAAACAACTAACTAACTATAGATACTTACTAAGTGGGCCCCCTTAGCAAGCATCAACCAGCTATGCAAGAATTGAACTCAGAACTTCATCTACTTTTATTCATAAACTCAAAATGATATACATTGTTCTATTCATATGAAAACTAACACAAAACTCTATCTCTTATCATAGTAGTAACTCTTACATATTCTACATCTCATTATCATACTAACTTTTACATGCTATCCTTGCTCACTCGCACAAGAGGAACACTTATTTAAACCAGAAAAGCAACTAACTAACTAACTGTAATAGAGAAAGTCATGGACATAAATGAATCCTGAAACCAAGGAACAAACTTCTCATAAATGAAAGCATATCCATTCAACTCGATCTAGAGAGAATTTAGCATTCCACTCTTCCTAGATTAATGATCAAAGTTTCTTCCCAACGACCCGGTCAGAGAGTCTTCATCAGAACAACTTCCTCAATGTCATGCAGGAAATGGACTTTACTGCAGGGCTGAGATCCATTGTGCTTGATTCGTTCATGCTCCCTTCAACAACCTGCGATGCACAAGGCGACAGAGGCAAAATAAAGCATGCGTGGCAACCAACACGATACATTCATTAATTAGATATTAAATCTATTTCATTATTCAAAAACCATATGCATTATACCAATCATTTGGAATGTCAAATAGGGTAATTAATAAGACACATCATGATGTTAGGCTATAGGAATATAGGAATGTATTGCTACATGATACTACCCAATTTCAGATGAAAAGTCTTTAATCACATAGTTAAAACATCCATTAGAAATAAAAGTAGAGATATTAAAAATACATCATGATACTCAAATTATGAGCATATCTTGAGCTCATCATCTACCCCCTACTTAACATGATGATGGTCCACCAACATTAAGCTTCCTGGTTGTTTCCTTGAAATCCATAGGAGCAGTATGACTTTTTGGCATAGTCCAAATTTATAATAGAAACCTCTGAAATTTTGCTATCGTTCATATCTAAGGGTTTTTGTATCCTTACTAACATTTGTAGTTCGATTGGGATAAAGTGGCCACATTAAAATCGGAGGTTGAAATGTTATTGGAAACCATAATTCGAACCTCTTTTGAAGACCAAGCTGTATGTACTTCTCTATCCTACCAAGGGTTGCTTCAAAATTCAGGGGACTATGTGGCTCAGATTTCCTTAGCCCAACAGTCAATTCCTCCCATCTCTTTTCAATTCTGGAAGAGGCAAGCTTCCAAAATAGATACAGTTGGATTTTGAATTTCTCACACACTTGCTTTCTGACATAAAATATTTTTACTCTTTGTGTTTGGTCATTGAACCCATATGCAACAGTGAGCCAAGTTTTTAGCATTCTGTAAGGATCTATGCTTTCTGATCACAGTGGTATGGGCTCATCCCTTTCAACTTCTTCATAGGATTCCAGTTGTCTGCCATAATTGGTTTCATTGGTTGCCCATGACATAAGTGACCTCAAATGGATATCACCAATGTAAAGAAGTGGATTCCACTATGTTTCAGAGGGAATTATCAATCCATGCAAATAAAATTCACATAAAGAATTCTTTAGCCAATTAGGAGCCACCTGGTATGCATCATAAAATTCTTTGGATGTATGAATAACAGGATCTAAATTCCTTGAAATTCACATTAATTGAAACCAAAGAAATTGTTCCTTTAAGCAAATAGCATACACCCTAGGCAGTGGTCTACACTCCACAATCTTACCAATTATTTTCATCATTTCATCCATTTTCTTTTTCATTTCTTGGATTTCCTATTTTTGCCTGTCAATTTCTATTTTTAGTTTCTTCTTCTCTTCCTCCCAAATACTTTGTTGAATTTTAGTCTTGGCTAAGTGGTGGAAACTCAAGGTTTGAAATGTGACCACTCTCCATGTGGTCCTAAGGTATTCCAAAAATTCAATCAAAAATGTGTTCTTATAAATAACCATGGCTTGACAAGTTGTAGGGGGTAATGAAGCTTCATTGGACACTTCCAATTATTTAGTCAATTCTTCCTCTTGCTACAGGATGAATTCATGTTGCTGTGCAGGAGGAGATTGTACTTCTTCAAAAAATTTCCTAGCTACTTTGGCCAAGTCATCAAGACTTGGCATTCCTCTTTCATTACTATCATATTGTGCTTCGTCAACTTCCACTGGTTCATTTTGCATTTCCCCAGGAACAACAGGTGGGCTATGTGAAGCATTCTTAGGTACATTCTGAGAATCATCATGGCTATATTCTTCAGACTCCTCTAAAATTATTATAACTTTAGGTTGAGCAGACGTTGAGGTGACTTTATGTTGTTTCCTTGCTAAAACTCTTTTTGGCAATGTGGCAGCTATAGGAGGCACTCTCATGGATTTTCTCTTCCTGACTTGCCTAGAGGGTTCAGACTCATCAAAAGAGGATGATAGAGAAACTGTAGTGGCAATAGGTGTTGTTGTAGGAGGAATTGCTACAGGAGAAGGTGTTGCAGGAGAGCGACACTATTGTCTTTGAGCATGAGGGTCAGATTATGGGGTTTGTTCTGCCCTAGATGACTCTCCTACCTTCATTTTTCCTTTCTCTACTAGCAAACCTGGTTTGTACTTTGTTAGAGGGCTCTGGTGTGGAGGCTACAGGAATAGATGCTGCAGGGGTAGGTGCTGTAGGGAGTGCTCTCAGAGGTTCTAGAAGTTGCAAACCCTTTTGGGAAATAAAGTCTTGCCAAGAAAGGGGAGAGACATCCCTCAGGGAATGCTCAATCAATAGTTTAATGAGGGCATGATGGGAAATAGAGTTGTCCCCTCCTCTTTGGGTTTCATGGGCACTTTGCTTTAATAGATTAATCAAGAAATTCGAGACATTAACAGCTAACCCATGCCTCATATAGCTTAATAATTTAAAATGGTAGGAATGTAAATAAGAGAAGCGTCCCTCATAGGTTAAGTACTTGATTATAAATGCATCATATTCTGAATATTGGAAGGGCAGCAACACTCATTTGCATCCTTCTTTAGAGATGTCCAAGGGTCCATCTATTGGTACTGTAAACTTTGCCCTAGCAGAAACAACATTTGAAGAGAAATTTTCCCTGCTGTAGGAAGCCCAGTTACTTCAACAATTCATTCTTCTGTTATAGCCACTGTCAAACCCCATATTGAAGCTTCCCCTTCTAAAAGAGTTCTTAAAAATTCACTAGCAGCTTCCTCATTGAAAGAATCTAACCTCTAAAAATAGTTTAGCCAGCATAATTACTAAATGCCTGAACTCTTTGAGGATTTTGTGTTAAGAGCTCATAAGCTACAAGCTCATGTCTTACCAATTGACCACCCATATTTGCAAATTAACTCCGCTGGGATTCCAAAAACCCAAACCTTTTATGAAAATTCAAAAGAAAATTCTTCTGCTCTGCTTATTTTTGCTTCTTTCTATTTCTTTCTGTCCTGCCGTCACTTTCTCTTCTTTTCCAAGAATGACTCAAAAGATAATTGCATATAATGATTTTAGGAACTACTCATATCAAGCAGTTAATGTTGTTTAGATAAAATACATAGCCATATTTGGAAATTACAAGAAGAAATAAAAATATCTTATTAGTTGTGACAGCGACATAAGAAAAGGTTTGAAATGGATTATCCTGCCCCTACTTAAAAGTTGACATGTGTCCACACATGGGCGAAAGGATAGGCGAAGCATAGGTGATAAAGACTGATATGTACATAATAGTTGTTGAATAAATGAAATAAATAAATAATGTGATTAAGAGAAGATATCGTATACCTTTCAATTAATGCTTGTACGTGCTGGGAAAATCATAGCGCATCATGAAATGATGGCTAGAATAGAAACCATGAATGAGGGTGGTACGACAAGATGGATGACGTGGAAGAAAAGGGAATGAATGGTGGTGATGGATGAAAAGCAAAGAAAGTGGCTCCCTTAAAAAGGAAACCTTTATTATGGGCATGCAACGTGGAATTAAAGAGATGTAGGAGAAAGACTGAAGCCTTTCACTGCAGGAAGATCAGTGGCCATATTCAAAACAAACTGTTACATAAATTCCTCTTTGGATGCTGATTTATGATACAATCGAAGACAGTGTCCATTAACCAGTAGCTTGAATCGAACTGGATCTATTGTAGCCAACTGCACTAAGCCATTATCAAACACATTTTCTATTTGATAAGGAGCAAGCCAACATGTGGTTAGCTTACCTTGATTTTCCTTATACCTAGAGTCATAGAGCAGCGCCCAATCACTGGCAGAGAATTGCTTAGGTCGAATGTGATTGTCATGCCATTTTTTTCTTTGCTATTGGATAGTTTCAGTATGCTGTAGGGAAGCTTTCCTCATCTCATCCAATACATTTAGCTGTAGGAGGTGTTCCCTTTGAGCCTTAAAGATATCAATGTTAAGCTAGAGAGTAGTCCTCAAGGTTTTATGTTCAAACTCTATTGGTAACATGGCAGTCTTACGATAGAGTAACTCAAAAGGAGTAAACCCTGTAGTTGTTTTCCATGTTGTCCTATGGGCCCAGACTGCTTCAGGAAGGCGAATACTCCAATCCTTCTTGTGTAATTGGATTGTCTTTGTAAGGATTGCTTCAATTTCTTTGTTGGTAACCTCTCCCTGACCATTGCCCTGAGGGTGATAGGGGCTAGAATTTTTGTGCCTGATCTTGTAATCATTCATCAATGCAGTGATTAAGTTGGATGTAAACTAAGCACATTGATCAGTAACAAGTTCCCTTGGGACTCCAAACCTTGTAAAAATCTGCTCATACAAGAATTCAACAACTTTATTGTCACGGGCATGTGTCATTGCGTTTACTTCTACCCACTTGGTTACATAATCAGTACACACCAAAATATATGATTTCCCATTGGATGGAGGATTAATAGGCCCAACAAAATCCATGCCCCATTTGTCCAAAGGACTGACTACCACTTGAGGATTCAAGGGAATTTCATCAGACCTTGTTGGTCTCCCCATGCGTTGACATCTGTCACATTTCCTGGTGTAGGTTGCAACATCTTTATGTAGTGTGGGCCAATAGTATCCTATATTAAGCACTTTCATAACTGTTCTCTTGGCTACAAAATGCCCACCATAGGGTTCATCATGACAGGCATACAAAATGTCATAGGTCTCATCTTCCCTAACATACCTTCTCATGACTTGGTCAGGTCCTGTGTAAAATAAATAGTCTGCAATCCATGAAAAGTTAAAACTTTTCTCAATCAACAATTTTCTTTCCTTTGGTGAGAAGTGAGCTGGGATCTTATTTGTTGCTAAATAATTTGCAATATCTGCATACCATGGAGTTTGAGCAGCAATAGAAAACATATGTTCATCATGAAAGCTATCGTCAATTACCTCAGGAGGAGTAGTTGTTTGAAGTCTCTACAAGAAATCAACCACTACATTAGCCCAGCCTAGTTTATCAATAACTGTGATATCAAATTCCTGCAACAATAGAAGCCATCTTGCTAATCTGCTAGATATGGCAGGCTTATTCATGAGGTACCTTATTGCTGCATGATCTGTATGAACAAATATTTGGTAACGAGTGACATAATATTGAAACTTGTTCAGGGCATACAAAACTACTAGCAATTCTTTCTCTGTGACAGTATAGTTTAATTCAGGGCCTTGAAGATTTTTGCTAATGAAATATATGGCATGCTTAATGAAATTCTCTTTCTGTCCTAAAACTGCCCCTATGGCATAATGAGAAGCATCTGTGTGTATATGAAAAGGAAGAATCCACTTCGGTCCATGAAGAACAGGTTCCTGAGTAAGTAAATTCTTAAGTTGCAAGAAATATTTGTCACAGGCCTTAGTCTAGGTAAATTCAGAATCCTTTGTCAATAAGGCATATAATGGACTGACTATTTTGCTGAAATCTTTGATGAATCTTCTATAATATCCAGCATGTTCTAGGAAGCTTCTAACATCCTTTTGTTTCATAGGTGTTTGCAAAGTTAGAATAACTTTAATTTTTCTAGGATCAACTTGAATTCTTTCTTGAGAGATATGATGGCTTAAAACAATTCCCTCTTGCATCATCATAAAACATTTTTCACTATTCAAAGACAAATTCTGCTCCTTACATCTTTTCAACACTTTTTCTAGATTGGCTAATGCTTCTTCATAAGTAACTCCATAAGTAGTGAAGTCATCCATGTATATTTCTATAGAATCATGAGAAATGTCAGCAAAAATACTGATGACTGCCCTTTGAAATGTTGCAGGCGCATTACACAGTCTAAAAGGTAAGACAAAGTAGGAAAAAGTGCCCCATGGACTGGTAAAAGTTGTTTTATCTTGATCCTTAGGGGCAATTCTAATTTGATTATACCCACTATATCCATCCAAAAAGGAGAAATACTTTTTACTAGACAATGAGTCCAACACTTGGTCAACAAATGGCAGTGGAAAGTGATCATTTTTAGTTGTTGTATTTAGCTCCCTGTAGTCTACACAAACTCTCCATTTTCCACCTTTTTTAGGAACAATCACCAATGGAGACACCCATTGACTATTTGAAATGGGGTAGATAAAACCAGTATCATGCAATTTCTGGAGCTCTGTTTTAACTATTTCCCTGAGTGTTGGGTTTATCCTTTTTTGATGCTGTCGGACAGGTGAACAATCTTCCTTAATGTAGATCCTATGAGTACAAAGTTGAGGATCTATTCCCTTCATATCCCCATAGTCCCATGCAAAAGCTTTGCGTTGTTCTTGCAACATTGTGACTAGGGCAGCTTGTTGAGATTGAGACAACTTATTATTGATATTCAGACAACGGCTTGGAGACACTTCTACTTGCTTGATAAGATAATTCATGGAGGTTGCTGATAAAGGTGGTGTTTGTATTTCATATGGAAGAAAATTATGATAAACTACAAGAGATTTAGGTGACAAGCTCTCAAAATTCAGTTGTTGCAGGAAACACTGCTGAAGATAGTTATTTGGAATAAATGGGCTACTCAGATCAGAGTTGGACTGCAAAATGTGTAAAAGTAGGTCATCCTCACTCTAAAGCTGGGAAAATCGATTAGTTTGCAGCATCATGAGTTGAGCCAATGAATTGACTTCTTTAGTTTCCTCTCCTAAATCTGGCCAAATTGGTTGAGACAAGTCTGGCTAAGGCTGAGCAGGTGGGTATAAAGCCAATTTATTTCTTGACTGACCATCAAAAATTGTCATGTCTCTTGAATGAAATCCTATAAAAGCATTAGGTGTGGCTAACCATGGTCTACCTAGGATGATAGGATATCCTTCCAAAGTGGCCTTAGTGGACAATATGGTAAAATCTGCTGGGTATTCCCAAGACTCAAGGATGACAATAACATCTTCTACCATTCCATTAGGTTTTACAGTGGAACTATCGGCAAGCTGCAGGATGATAGGTGTAGACCGAATATTTATGTTATTTAAATACTCCATTGTATTCTTAGTCATTACATTGATGGCTACAGCAAGGTCAATCAAAACATTCTTCACTATCTGGCCATTAATATTTATTTGTACCACAGGACTCCTAGGGTCAGTATATTTTGGAATAACTACCTTCCCTAATATAATATCTACCAACTATCCTAGAACATGGATAGTTTGGGGATCCTTTTTCTTTTTTCCTGGTTTCTTTAAACAAGCCTCCTTAATGGCTTTTTCATAAATTGGGATATCTTTAATGGCTTGAAAAAGGGGAATTTGAATGTGTACATTCTTTAGCTAATCCAAAATGTCAAAGGTAGGCTCTTCCATAGACTTGGATGTAGTAATTTGCAATCTCTGAGGAAAAGGAAGTTTGGCCTGATGCTACAGGACAGGTCTCTTAGAGACAGTATTAGATACAGGTATATGTTCTGCAAGATCAGTAGGTTGCTCAGAGGTAGAGTTTGGAATATCTATTATTATAGGCGGTTGTGGAGTAGGAAGAGTGGTTCCAAACCTGAGATGGATATCATGAATATCTAGGGCATAAGCTGGATATTGATTGGCTTCTGCAAAATACATAGGTTGTTGTTGCTGCTTATTATTAGGATTTGGCAATGGTTGAGCAGGAATAGGCATTTGTTTTGGAGGGCCAGTATTTGCTGCAGGTGTTGCAGGAGGTGGCATAAGGGCCTGAGGTTGTGGCT
Organism: Sequoia sempervirens; assembly: GCA_007258455.2. Taxonomy (NCBI): domain Eukaryota; kingdom Viridiplantae; phylum Streptophyta; class Pinopsida; order Cupressales; family Cupressaceae; genus Sequoia; species Sequoia sempervirens. The sequence continues at coordinate 66,479,382 of VDFB02281492.1, forward strand.
ACTAAAACTATAGAGATCCAGGGGATTGGTTCTGCCATTGCTGTGGACTTCTCCATTGAGGATTTTGCTGCAAGTTACCTTGGGGTGGAGTCCATTGTCCTTGTGGCTGCTTTCAACATCCTTGAGGAGATTTCCATTGAGGACTCTGATAGTTAGGCCAAGGTGATTGAGAAGTATTCTAGGGTGGTGATGGGCCATATGTAGTTTGCCATTGGTTATTGTAATTTGAATAAGGATTACCAAAAGTCAAAGGGTCTTGAGGCATACCTTGTCTTTGAGCCCATGGTCACCTTTGTGCGACGAAGAATACTTGGTCATCATCACTCTCTACCATCTTAAAGTTAGTAGGTAACTACTTAGCCTCCATTTTAGCCACCATCTTACATCTGTAGTTCCATTTCTTCTGTTTACAATGTGGACATAACTCATCCAAGATTGCTTCAGCCTCCTCATGTTTCTTCCGAGCTTGCATAGTATCCAACTATGTAGCCATGTTGTTTATGATATCCTACTTGAAATCAGACAACAAATTTGTGATCTCCATCCGTGAAACTCCATTAATAGAAGACTTTCCCACTGTGACTTGATGACCTCTACCCTTCCTAACAATTGCTCGAGAGTAGTTGAGACATATTTTCTTGATATCATCCCAAGGTAGTTGGGTTATATCACCTCCTCCCATCAGGTCCAGGGCATCTATACAGGATCACTGATTCCCCTTAGAAAAAATAGTTTCTGAGATTCTTCATTGAGAGTATGGTCTGAATTCTTTTTCAGGGAAAACAAGAATCTTGAGATATAGTCTTCCAGGCTTTCATCCTCCTTTTGTTGAATTCTGAATATATCATCTCCCTTACTACCACTCTTACAATATTCCTTGTATTTCTTAAGAAATTTTGTTTGCATGACTGCCCAACTATCAACAACACCTCTTCCCAAACTCATAAACCATCTAAGAGCTCCTTCCTTCAAAGTAGAAGGAAACAACTTCAGCCTATGAGCATCTGAAGTGTAATCATAGTTGTGACATAGGATGTCAAACTCAAACAAGAAAGTGTCTGGGTCCTCTATAACTAGTCCATAGAACTTGGGGAGTAATGAAGAAGGAATATTTTTAAGGTTATCATTATCTTGCTGAGCAATGATGGGAAATTCAAAAGCAGGAGGTCGATTAGGTGGATTTCGTGCCATATTTGCTTGATGGAGTATCAAAGAAAATGGATTTTCTTCATGTTCTTCGTCAATTGGGTCAAATGGCAATTCAACAAATAGGTTTTCAGAAAATGGATTGATATCTTGGTCTCCTTCCTCAAATAGATTATAAGTTGGTTCAGGGTTGTTATCAATGAATGGAAGGTCAGAGAGGAATCTTCCTAGAGCATCTCTTCTTCTATGCATGCAATAGAATGAACGGTAACTTGAAGGAATTTTTGAATAATAGACTAAACTACTACTAACAATGACTATGATAGGTTCTTAGCTTGACACCATCCCCGGAAATGACACCAAAAATGGTCATGCCCATAAAAGGATATAAAAGTCATGATAAATCCTAACCTGGGAATTGGACATTCCAGCAGACGACTAACATCTTCTTATGGTCATTCATGTACTTTGTCAAACAAAGGAACATATAGTTGAAATGGAGTGGCACTCTATGTGCACTAAGAACTAGTTTCAATCACAATTTACTGGAAATAATTGCATGAAAGGAATTCTACCTATGCTACAGGAATGTAATGTAAATATTTCTTAACTTAAGCATAACTTAATCAAAGCAGACATCATGACAACTATTACTTCAGAAACAAACTATGAACTAGCCTTATGCTACAGGAACAAACACAGGGATGGATTCCCGATGCTGCAAGAACAATATAAGATTGAGTTTGCACTAAAATTTTTCAGAATGAAATCTAATTGATGATCAACAGAAGATAAACAACTAGCTAACTATAGATACTTACTAAGTGGGCCCCCTTAGCAAGTATCAATCAATTATGCAAGAATTGAACTCAGAACTTCATCAAATTTTATTCATAAAATCATAATGATATACATTGTTCTGTTCATATGAAAACTAACACAAAACTCTATCTCTTATCATAGTACTAACTCTTACATATTCTGCTTCTCATTATCATACTAACTTTTTCATGCTATCCTTCTCACCCACACAGGAGGAACACTTATTTAAACCAGAAAAGAAACTAACTAACTAACTCTAACAGAGAAAGTCATGGACATAAATGAATCCTGAAACTGAGGAACATACTTCTCATAAATGAAAGCATATCCATTCAACCCGATCCAGAGAGAATTTAGCATTCCACTCTTCCTAGATTAATGATCAAAGTTTCTTCCCAACGACCCAGTCAAAGAGTCTTCGCTGGAACAACTTCCTCGACATCGTGCAGGAAATGGACTTTACTGTAGGGCCGAGATCCACTGCGCTTGACTCGTTCATGCTCTCTTCAAAAACCTACGATGCACAAGGTGACAAAGGTGAAAGAAAGCATGCATGGCAACCAACACGATACATTCATTAATCACATATTAAATCTATTTCATTATTCAAAAACCATATGCGTTATACTAGTCATTTGGAAGGTCGAACAGGGTAATTAATAAGACACATTGAGATGTTAGGCTGTAGGAATATAGGAATGTATTGCTACAGGATACTACCCAATTTCAGATGAAAAGTCTTTAATCACATAGTTAAAACATCCATTAGCAATAAAAGTAGAGATATTAAAAGTACATCATGATACTCAAGTTATGAGCATATCCTGAGCTCATCACCTGTAACACTCCAACTCGATCTGTTCCTCGCAAAAGACAAGCTCATCAACGCCCATCACGTGATAAATCATGTGCCCTCTGTGGATGGGTAATCTAAGTATCTGCCACACTTCCTGTAGTGTGACTATCGCCTCACCTGTCAGGAAGTGGAAAGAGGATGTCTCATTGTGCTATCTCTCAACGACTTCCATCATCATTCCCAACTATGTCCTTACAGGCGGTGCATAATCAATGTACCACAGTTCGATGGCTCCTAGATGCTCCTGTTCAGGGCTTAAATTTGATGGCTGTATGACCGTATTTGGAGATTTTTTCTGTAAAAGACAATCAAAATTTTAAGAAGATTGTATTAGACGAAAGGAGAGATTTTGGATAGACTATCAAAATTTATATAGAATTATAATGATATATATATTTGATTTATATATAATTTTACTTACACTAAGGTATATCATAATGTTTTAAGGGCACCTTTGAATATATAACCGTCATTAAAAAATTTGTTGAAAGGCAAGATCGACTGTCAAATTTAAGCCCTGTTGAGTCCTGTTGTCGGTTGGGCATACACTACAATGTGCCAAAAAATACTGGGGACCTGTGTTCGCTTGAGTGAAGTATCAGATCCTCCTCCTACTTCAAGAAAGCCACCACATTGAAATTCATCAAAAATCATGATCTTGCTTGATCTTGGCATACCCAAAGTAGCCTGCGCATCGCTCTTTATGGGTGCAATGCAGTTTGAATGTTTCAAACTACACCGCTAGGAGCCTTTGGCCCTCAAACTCTGTCGTGGTGTCATAGTTTGAGGTTCAGTTTAGTTTAGTGCTAAACCCCAATTTGCAAAGAGGCCGCCACGACACACTTTTCATATGTAGCTCAGTTTGGAGTTTAAACCCTAATTCCAAACTACATTGCGACGTCGCTACTCATGACTGCAGCATAGTTTGAGGCTGTGTAGCACTGAAAGTGACTTTCAAGCGGTGCTATACTGGACCACTCCTAAAATACCTAATTGCTAAGCTAGTAAATACACATGAAAATAAAAAAATGAGGTCAGCTCAAGTTGACTCACTAGTGGTCTAGTGCCAAGTAGCCTTTGGTGTGTGCGTGCTCAATCCAAGATGTGTCGAGGGAGTTGTCGTTGCACCATCTCGCGAAGGGGTTAGAGCTCAAAATTGCAAAATCTCTAAAGGTTGAATGTGCAAATGAATTGGAAATGGCTCCTCGAGGCCTATTTAAGCCTAAAAGTTAGGGTTTTGGCCCCCAAATCCTATTTTTGTCCATTTGTAAGCCATTTTGCATTTTTTTGGGCATGTTTTTGACCTTCTGAAGACCTATTTGGACCTGTCGGGCACCTTGTCCTCTTTTTTTGCATGATCACCCAAAAAGTAGATATTTTCATCTGATCTCTCGAGGGGGTAGTGTATCAGCATAATTTGTCTACCGGGAGAGTAGTGGGGCAATTTTGAAAATCATTTTTTTTTTAATGCTGATCAAGACAATTTATTCTTTGAACCAATGAATCAAGTGCTTTGATTCAAAGAGGGGCAAAATGTAGACATGGAAAATATACTGATACACTTGATCCTAATTACTAACACTGTTTCATCCTAAATCATCTTCTCATCTAAATAATCACTCTTCATCCCTTAATTAAATAAATCATCATTTATCTGATTAAATCATTTTCTCTTGTTAATTAAATAATAGATAAAAGTTATTTAATTAACCCTCTGGTTCCAATTTAATTAAATATTTCATTTTATTTAATTAAATCTCTAAAGTCATCTTATTAAATTAAATAAATTAAACCTTATTTGATTTAATCTCACATCATCCTCTCTAATTAAATAAATCAAATGTTTTTATTTAATTAAATCTAAATCACATTCTTCTCATCTTTTGATTTAAATCAACCCATAAATCTAAATCAAATAGTCATGTCATCTAGTCCCTCATTAAATTAATTAAACCTTGATTAACTTAATCCTAATCATCCAATTCCTCTAGATTTTTCCACTTGCACATGAAAATACATTTAATGGATTTATTAAATCTCTATTTTCTTTCAACTTGGCATCTTTAGGGGAATATTCCTCCAAGTGGATTTTTCCTTCCAACAAGACATTCATTTCCTCTTACATGTCCTTGTGCATTGAGCCAAGTGGCATTTAATTGATTACTTTTCCCTCTTGCATGTCATTTCACTATTTTCAAATTCCACCTAATTTCATTTATTTAATTTCATTTATTGTGCACATTCATCAAAATGTGCTCAAGCTTCCTCCATTCACATCTTAACAAGTGACACTTACCCATTGGATTTTGAGTGATCCCACATTGCTTCATTTTGCTCATTTCTCCATCTTGTCTTTCTATAAATAAGAGGCTTCTCTCCTCATTTTGATCATCCATAATTTGAGCAAGTCTACTAGACTCAATTTCATACTCAAGCATATCCATTTTTATCAACTTTATCAATTTTGTAGCTAGGTTATGTAGATTTAAATTCATCATGGAGCTCAATTGAATCTTCAACAAAGTGGATCACTCATCAACATTGCATCACATGAGTTGGGAAAGGGCTAATTTCCACATCAAATTGGCACCAATTCCCCCATGGGATCAAGAGTTTTCTTTGCATTGAATAGGATTTAATATCTTTTGTTTATGTTTGCTTATGTTCTTCATCTTATTTCTTTTTCTTTGCAATTTAAATGGATTTCATGGGGAATCTTGATTCTCACTTCCATTTGATCTAACATTGTGTTTATTTCTTGTGTTTGTGTAGGTCTAGGATTGGGGTTCCACAAGGGCATGATAGGATTATCTGCAAGAATGATTCCTGATTATTGGTTTCCTTCATATTTCACAAAAGAGGCACCTGCTTGAATGTAGAAGGGGTGATACAACTTGTTGAACAATATACAATGTAAGTGGAAAACAATGCCTTGCTATAAATTATGGATATCACTTGGTTAAGGAGAGAACACATAGTTTAGTAAGCTTGAAATGACACTGTGTCTACTTTTTGAATACCCTTTTGATTTAAAATTTAAATCCACATTTACATGTGTGTGCACGCACAGCGGGTCCTATGGTTAGTTCAAACTAGTTAGTTTTGTAGAAATCATTGTAAGTTTGGTTTCAAAGTTAAAATGTACTTATATTTACTTCAAGGCTTGAAAGGATTCTCTGTAAATTTGGTCCTAGATTCTTCTTCGATTGATATCCACATAAACCTATACATCCACCCTTCTAGATCATGTGTACAAATCTGATCTTAAGAATAGAGTACACAACTTGCTTATCTTCATAATATAAGAAAGGATGTTACACATCAATATAATCATTTTCACCCCACAATTTTTTGTATTAATAATTTTCTTTGTACAATAATATTATAATAGACAATGGGCATGCCAAAGAGATGTGGAAGGTCATTTTGAAAAAAATGGTCTATTTTTTTAGGTACATTTGAATGATATGTCAAATGTTCTAGGTACAAGTGTTGGTATAGGAGATCTAAAATGGGGTATGACATCTATCACAACATAATGGAAGGAATTTTTTTAGATATTATAGATGCGATTTTAACTATTAATCTCTCTTGTTTTGATATCTATTTCTTTTTATCTCTCTTTTGTCTCTCCCTCTACCTCTTGGTCTCTCTATCTACCTCTTCCCTCTTTGTATATCCATCTCTTTCTCAATTCCTCTCTCTTTGTTCTTTAAGTCACTCTATTTTTTCATCTATCTCCTTACCTCCCTCTATCTCTTTTCCCCCCTCTATCTCTTCCTCTTCTATTTGTATCTCTCCCTCTCTCTTTACTACAAACATAACATGAGCCTGTTGGTAATTGAGCCTAATTATCTTCCTCATTCAAAGGTTTCATTTCATTCGATCTTGGATCCCTATAAAAGGATGCATAGTTGATTTGCAATTATCAATTATCCATTGAGACCTTTGTTGAACCAACAACATCATTTGCTAAATGGCCTACCAATTGACCTCACATAATGTAAAATGTTTACAAAAAATAGACCAATTTTTTTCTTGATTGACCTTCCACACCTCTTTGGCATTCCCATTGCACACCAAGGTGCAATTGCTAGTTTTATTATTATTATTGTTATTATTAAATTAGTTAATTTTGGATGGTGAAGAAATGGAAGGCCAATTTTTGACAACCATGTTTGAGCAGTAAATGTAGTAAAAAGGTCATGAAAACAAAAGATTAAAATTGAAGACTCAAATACACAGGTTTGGTGACAAGGTATATAGCCATGTAAGATAAAAGATACATTTGATTATGATGATGAGTGGTTGGAAACAATAGTGAAGAAGAAATTATAGTGGTCAAACATTAATAATGCAAAGGACAAATAATAGGTGCTAAATGAGTTGGAAGGAGTCATTTTGGGGTTGATTAGGTCCCATTGATATTTATGAAGGCCTAGCACATGTAGAAGAATGATAACACATGATTTAAGGAGGAGATTTAGGTACACAATATGAATCAGAATTAGTACACATGCTAGGAAGAAGGTGAGTTTTAAAATCCAAGAATTTTGGTGGAATTAGAGGTGAAGGTATGTAGTTGGTAAGGTGTGAGGACACACAAGAATTTAGTAGATGACAAGAAGAGAAAATAAGATTGCCTCACAAGTAGAGAGGAGATTAGCAAGCACTTAAAGAGAGAGATGAGCCAGCACATAAGAGGTTAAGATACATCTTCAAGAGGAGACTGTAAAGATAGTCATGAAAGGAAAGAGCTTTATCATAAGGCACAAGGAATAATTCAGAAGTGTGTCTTGAGCTGCAAAAATAGTGGAGGCAGGAATGCGGATTGTCAGCTTAGACTAAGTTGTGGGGATTGAGAATTAAAAATAAAGTTCAAGTAGACCACACAAGCCTATGGGTAAAGGGGCAGGGGAGCATAAATAAAAATAGAGTAGTAGACAAAAAGCATACAACAATAAAAGAAAACTAATTCAACTAGTCTTAAAAGTTGCTCAAAAAACACAGATTGAATCACAACACAAAATAGACACAATCAGATTTATATTATATATTTAAACTGGATTGATACAACAAAACTTTGATGTCCTTCTTCAACCTTCTTTGCAGAGCTACGATGCTCTTCTTTCTTGCTTCTTGCATAAGATAAAAATGACAACAAAACAATAATTAAAAACTAAAATCTATGGTGGAATATAATATTATTATCTTTTACTACCCAAAAAGTGTGTGAGAGTAAATAGGGAGTTAATGAAGATCAAATCAAATCTCCCAAAAACTTCTCTAAAAAACTTCTAATTAAAGTTTCCTTTAATGATAGTATGCAACTTTAGCTGGAGGGAATCTGCATAATTAATTAGTTGAGATTACATATGTTTGACACTCCCCCTTAATCTCAACTATGTGACATTTTGTTCAAAAAGATTCTAGAGCATCCACGTTCAAAAATTTCTGGTGCATCTATCTTCATTTCCAGAATTCTGCTCAAAAAGTTCCCACACATCTACCTTTTGTTCCTACATTCTATTCAAAGGTTTCTAGTGCATCCACACTAGCACAAAACTTTCTGGAGCATTGATCTTCACGACAAACACCCAAAGAACTTCTCATATATTCAAATGCATATTTTTCCAATTTTTTAGTGAGAATATCAACAAATTGATCTTCTGATCTACAAAACTCTAAACATATTTTTTTGTCATTCACTAACTCTCTTATAAAATGGTATCTAGTGCCTATGTGCTTGCTTCTTTTATGAAAAATATGATTTTTAGACAATGCAATGACTGAGTTATTATCACAGTAAATCTTTGTTACTTCATCTTGTTTATGCATCAAAGCAGCTAACATTATTCCCATCCATATGGATTGATATGGTGTTATTATGGCTGCCACATACTCCGCTTCTATTGAAGAAGGTGTGCCAATGGGTTGTTTCTTTGAAGCCCATGATATAACCCCTGATCCAAAATGAAAGGAATAACCAGAAGTACTTTTTCTATCATCTATGCTGCTAGCACAATCGCTATATGTGTATTCAACATGAGTTTGAAGTCATTTATAGGTGAATATAAAATTCCATAGTCTTTATCTCCACATACGTACCTCAATATCTTTTTTCTAGCTTTCTAATGCGAGTCTTTTTGAGACTCCATGAACCTTGAGATAAGGCTCACACCATACATGATGTCAGGCCTTGTGGTAGATAAGTACATGAGACTACCAACCAACCTTTTAAACAATCTAGGATCAACTAATGAACCATCATCTCCCTTGCTTAACTTTAGTCCTATCACAACTGGAGTAGGGGTTGGTTTTCAATTCAACTTATTAAATATTTTCAACACATCACTTGCATATTTTGATTGAGAAATAAAAATACCATCTACTGATTGTTTAACTTTTGTTCCCAAAAAATATTTCATAAGACCAAGATCGGTCATCTCAAACTCTTTCATCGTAGATGCCTTAAAAGAACTTATAGAAAGCTTTCCCATAAAGATCAAATCATCTACATAAAGATAAACTATCAACATTTTACCTTCTTCATCCATCTTGATATATAAAGTAGGCTCACTATTGCACCTACTAAAACATTCTTAATTAAATAAGAAGCAATTCGACTGTACCATGCTCGAGGAGCTTGGTTGAGTCTAGTGAGTGCCTTTTTCAACTTGTATACTTTTCCTTCATGACCTACAATTTCATATCCTTTTGGCTGCTCAACATAAATTTTTTCCATGAAACCATTTAAAAAAGTAGATTTTCCATTCATTTGAAAACCTTGCCACTTTTTTTGGGCTGCAATGGCCAAAACACTTCTTATCGTATCCAAGCGAGCTACAGGTGCAGATGTTTCATTGTAATCAATATCAAGCTACTGAGTGAAACCTCTAGCAACCAACATTGCCTTATGCTTCAACACATTCCCATCCATGCCATACTTTGTTTTGTAAATCTATTTTATGCATATAACATCCTTTCCTTAAGGGCGATCCACCAAATCCCAAGTATTATTATTTTCAATAGCTTCAATCTCTTCATCCATAGCTTCAGCCCATGCTTCATCCTTTATTGTTTCATAAAAAAAAATTGGATCAAAAACTTTTGAAAAGAAAGCAAAAACAAAAAAAGAATTTGATGTTTCAACATTAAAATCGGCTTCATAGATATCTCTTAAGTTACTCCTTTTTTTTTTACTACAATAAACTTTCCAATGTAGGATCCGATGAGTTGCTTCTATCAGCTAAGTTTGATGGACTTCTAGATGGTGTTATGGCTGGTGTTCTTTGTGGAGTTTGTTGTGTAGTTGTAAAATTCCAATTTCTTGAAAGTCTTACTGTAGAATGAGGTGTATCTTGTGCTACAACTTGTGTTGCATGTTTGAGAGTATCCTTTGATTTCAGTATACTCCTTGCCATATTCATGATAGTTTGATTTCTTCTTTTAGCCACACCATTTTTTTGAGGTGTGTAATGGGTTGTAAATTGTTTGTGAATACCATGTTGTCTACAAAAATTCAAAAAATCATTAGAACTATACTCACCGCATCTATTAGTCCTATGTATTTTGAAGTAGTCACCACTTTGCTTCTCTACAAGAGCCTTGAACTACTGAAAGAATCCAAAAGCATCAAATTTATGCCTCAAAAGATAGACCCATGTCTTCCTTGTATAGTCATCAATGAAAGTTAGAAAATATGTGCAACCTCTAATGGAAGGAGTTTGCATTGGTACACATATATCAAAATGAATAATCTCAAGTGGTTTATATGCTCTTTCCAATTTTCCAATAGGGAAGGTCTCTCTATGTTGTTTACCCAATATGCACACTTCACATACTCTTTTCGGATTATTAATCAATGGCAACCCCTTAACCATATTATTTCTATGCAACAAATTCAAACCTTCAAAGTTTAAATGGCCAAATATCAGATGCCATAACCAAGATTCATTATTTACCACTGACTAAGAAGTTGTTTGAACAGTTACATTACCATTTTTTTCATCTTTGGTTCCAATTTTTGTCTTTCTGAAGCAACCTTGCTCTATTTTGGAGCAGCCTTGTTCTTTTCTGGAGCAACTTTCTAGAGTAACGTTGCAACTTTGTTCTTTTTTGGAGCGACTCTGAGAGGTGCCTTAAGAATTTTCAGTCTTAAATGCTGCTTCAGCTTGTGTATTTTCTACCATATGATAAGCTTCAACTGCATCACTTATGATACTAGGTTTCAACCTCAATGGGAACATTTAATTTTTTGTCATTTGTACCTTTGCTAATAGATGAGTACTAGGATATTTATCAAGAATAAGACATGCATTATCTTTCATCTAAATTCTATATCCTTTTTGCACTAATTGACCAATGCTCATCAGATTATGTTTCAGACTAGCAACATAAAAAATATTATGAATGACCTTTTGCTCCCCCTTTTTGGTTAAAATGTCAACAGTCCCTTTTCCCATAACATTCACTTGATTATTCTTCCCAAGACTGACATTTAAAGTGACTGATTTATGCAAGCTAGAAAAAAACTCTAGATTTCCATACATGTGATTGCTAGAGAAGAATCTAAATACCAAATATCATTTTGGCTCTCTTGAACCGTATTGCATTCAACTGGTGATTTTGTAGAAATTGATTCAACAATCTTTGTGCATGCAATAAACATAGTATTTTTTGTAGAATTTTATGGGGGATTTTGATTTTTTCTTCCTTGATCATGTTGTTTCTTTCTGCATTTAGAAGAGTAATGACCATAATTCTTACAGTAATGACAATGAACATGTGACTTATCTTGTCTTTGACCAGCTGAATGATTATGAGAGTGAACATTATTATGTCCTCTTCCACCTTGGTTTGCAGGACTACTGCTACGTCCTTTAAATGTGTTTCTTCCTCTACCCCTAGGAGTGAATCTTCCTTTGCCTCTTCCACAACTTATTGAAGCATGCATTTTCTATGGAAGTGTGTGATCTCTTTAGCCTATGTTCATGATTTATCAGAGAGACATGCAATTCATCCATTGTCAACTAAGTTAAATCCTTAGTTTCCTCTATAGTAATAACTAAAGGTTCAAATTTAGTAGGTAGAACTCTTAGCGTTTTTTTAACTATTCTTTGCTCTTCTATTGTTTCCCCATGCAATTTTATTTGATTCACAAGCCCAACAACATGTGTGAAAAATGATTCTACAAAATCTAAATCTTTCATATTTATGTTCTCAAAATCTCTTCTAAGTAACTGGACTTTTGCAGTTCTAGCTTTGTCCTTACCTTAATAAGTTTTTTGTAGTGTATCCCATGCCTCTTTTGCTTGTGTTGTTGCTACAACTCTTGACAGTATGCTTTCATGCATTGCTTGATGAATGTAGAAAAGGGTTTTTCCATCCTTTTTTCTTTGATCTTTCAAGGGATCTTTCTCTGCCTTTGTGAGTGTATTATAGGCTACTTGGTTTGCTGGTTCTCCATAACCATTCTCAACAATCTCCCATACATCGAGAGACCGAAACATGACTTTCATGGTCACAGACCAATATTCATAATTTTTTCCTGTGAAAATGAGGGTGTATAGGCTACACAAAGAAGCACCATATGTGGAGGCTATGGAAGCCATTAATGGTTGTCAAACAAAAACTAAGTGCAGACCCAGAAAAGAGAGACTAGGGGTTTGAACCAATAGCTCTGATACTAGATGTGGGTAAAGGGGCACAGGAGTAGAAATAAAAACAGAGCAGCAAACAAAAAGCATACAACAGTAAAATAAAACTAATTCAATTGGTGTTAAAAGCTGCTTAGAAAACACAGATTGAATCATAGCACAAAATAGACACAATCAGATTTATATTTATATATTAAAATTGGATTGATACAATAGAGCTTCGATACCCTTCTTCAACCTTCTTTGCAGAGCTACGATGCTCTTCTTTCTTGCTTCTTGCATAAGATAAAAATGACAACAAAACAACAATTAAAAATTAAAAGCTCTGGTGGAATATAATATTATTATCTTTTACTACCCACAAAGTGTGTGAGAGTAAATAAGGAGTTAATGAAGATCAAATCAAATCTCCCAAAAACTTCTCCAAAAAGTTTCTAATTAAAGTTGCCTTTAATGCTGGTATGTAGCCTTAATTAGAGGGAATTTGCATAATTAAAGTTGAGATTACAAATCTTGACAAAGTCGAGAGAAAGTAAAGTAAAAAAGAATGCATGTGACAAGCTAAACAAAGGTACTAACAAGGAGGAGAGGCTATGAGTAACGAAAGATGTTTGGAAACTATCATGGGACTAGATGGGTAGTGTGCCAAGAGAAGACGAATCTGCTTGTGAGCAATGTCTAAATTAGTAGCTACATATAAATTACATCCACATAAAATTCGTTGTACTTGTTTTAATTTTTGTGGTGCTAAATTCAAAATTTAAATAAAATTTCCATCCATTCAGCCATCTCATTATAACAAATTTCCACTTTGAACGACAATGTTACAACAAACGGAGTTACAAACTATACTTTAGAACCGAAAGTTTCATTGAAGAGAAATGTACACGTGAACGAAATCAGAAGTCCAAATGGAAAACTTTTACAGATCTGCCAGTTAGAAGACTCCCAACCTCTCAGACATGAAAAAAGTTTAAATAATTCTGTAGAGGCAAATGAGATTATTCAAAAATAGACTTCCTCAACAGGATTTCAGATTCCCTGACATTCAGTCTCCTTGGTCTCTTAGAACATTTCAGGCATCACACAAATTTATGGGGCAGAAAAGCCCATCATAAATCCAATGGCAAGAACTAAGATTTCCAGCAATGCCGACATGGACTCAAGCCAGAAACTTTACTTGACGTGGCAAGGTGGAGCTTAATTTCAAATATTCCGGATCAATTACTATCAAGAATTTCAACAAGGCAAGAAAGAAGACCACAATAAAAAATCTCAAATCAGATGTTAACATAGGATACAATTAAAATTTAAAAAACTTACTAATGGTAAGTTTATTAAGAATGAATGAAGAGATGTTAACCATATTTTTTGCTTCATTTCAAGCGAGCCATAATTTATACATAACTAAGTCTCATAGAATGGTAAATTTGTACTGGAGTCTACCTTTGGTATTAAAGTCATAAAGAAAAAGCAAAATAAGATTCTGTACTTCAGTGAAACAAAAGCTGTGAACTTAATGTGCTCTTATAACACTAAATAAAAGGACTTGTTGCAGTTTTGAATATTCGATGTGTAGAGCAGGAATGTTATTTTTGGGCATTCCCAAAAAAGGCCAGCTTAAAAAATTTCACCTAATGAATTGAAAACAGGAAATAAAGATTCCTGCAACCACCAGGTAGCTTGAAAGTGGAGCTGAATTGTATAAAATATACATTCATTTTTCCAAAGCAAATTAAAGATTTAGTAGGAGAGTGTGGGATGCATGTGTTGTAGGACCACATATGTCTGTGAGGCCCTTATTCATTTCATGGCCGTCGTAGCCTTTCAATTAATATTTTAAAAAGTTTGAACTTGACCTGTATATTCAAAGAATCTAACGATCAGAAACCTTGGAATCTGAGGGTCGTGAGTATCTTGCAATAAATAATCAGAGAATAAATGAGATAATTTTAATAGTAAAATAATGTTCATTACAATTTTTAAAAAAAATCTATACAATTTTATATAGGAAATGGAATCTCAATTCAAATATTTTAGTGGTAAGGAATATGATTATCAAAATACGATTGATTTTATTCTTGTAAGAAATATTTTAAAATGTGTAATATTTTGAAATATCTCGATTTGATTATCAACCAGGATAGTAACAACACAAAACAAAGAACCATAAAAAGTAATCTCAAAATGAAGTCTCAAAAGATCATATTCAGGTGCACTGAAAAAATAGATTCCTGACTAATGGTAACTTTATTAACAATGACAGAAGAGAGTTTAGCCTCGTTTTCTGCTTGATTCCGCGTGAACCATATCAGTTAGTCTTTGCCATGATCTTGACCGAATGATAAGTTTTTACTAGAATCTACCTTTGGTATTAAGGTCATAAAGAAAAAGCAAAATAAGATTCTCTACTTCAGAAAATTAATAATTGTTAGCCTCCTGCCTAAAGAGTGCCTAGTTACACTTTTGAGATTGTTAACTCTTTCTGTTACGTGAAAAACTAATATAGTATTCAAAGTATAGAGTAGGAACGTAGTTTTCGGGCGTTCCAAAAAAAAATGATACCTGGAAAATGTAGTTGTCGGGCGTTCCAGAATTTTTTTGCATGATAACGGCGGAACGTGCAACTGAATGATATAATACCAAAAAGTAAGAATGCTAAATACTATATTCAGCTTTTCATAAGTAAATTAAAATTTTAATAGTAGAGTGGGGGATGCATGCGTGGAGATAACAGAAACAGAATAATAAACTATTTGCAGTTGGAGGCGATTGTCGTGACTTAGAACTGTATATTCTAAGAATCTATGTATTGCAACCATAGAGTTTTATGTTAATGACCATCTTAAACTGTATAATATATTAATGATTGTATGTTGGAAATCAAATTTGAGCATGGGTATCCATTGTTATTTTAAAAAATATATATTTTGTAGTTAAGTAAAGGTCTGTCTAATGTAGGATTGAGATATATTGACTACAACATATCAATTATTTAAATTCATCATTATTAATTATGGTTGATTATCATTCTCATATAAAAGATATTTTAAAGTATAATATCTGTTTTTTATAATTTTTGTAACAGATATATGTTTATTAAGACTTATAAATATTAACTTTTTAGATTTAAATTTTGAATTTTGAATTTTATTTTAAAATATTGTAGGAGAATTAAATATTCAAAATCATTTAGGAACAGACTCTGATATAATTATACTTTGGAAATATTTGAAGCTTTTTGGACCACTTAATAAGAAAATTTACAATCCATTATTGAGTTCAAATAAATTAAAGTACAACCTTTAATTCTAGACATTCAATTATTTTTTATTTTATTTTAAAATTATTTTAATTTATTTAAGAACTTTGTTCATCTACATTATATTTTTAATATATTATTATTTTTACATATATGAAATAAATTTATTTTTTTAAAATGAATACATATCTATATTACTATCCTTAAATTGTAATTCAGAACAGTTAAATCTATTTTTTAAGATTTTAGAGTAGTGTGGCTAGTATAAGTTCATACTCCTTGTATTTGCTGTGATAAGCGATTTATAGAGTTACATCTACTCTTTTTACCATTCAGCTTAATTTCGCTAGAAGACATTTATATTATATAATCAAGTTTCAAGGGATGGGGCCCAATAGAACTCCATTCTCTATTCTTTCAAAGTAACGAATGTGCCTGGCATGTGTTAATGCCGGAGCCATTACAGAGAGTCTTCAGGCGAAAAAGTCTATATATACCACCCCGAGGATAGAGAAATAACAACTGCTCAAGCATCTTTAGCTATTTCTTTCATTACACCGCAGTCTTTGCTATCGTCCTAATATATCAGATTTGAGTTTCTGCTTTTATCTTTTAAGATGAAGCCTGCCCTTGCTTTCATTATTTCTGTCTCCTTCCTCTGTTGGGTTATTCTACTTTGTGAAGCTCGGCCAATTAAGGTACCCAGTCCAGCAGTCCTAATACCCTCACCGGCTATCGCTCCAATCATTTCTGCGATGTCGACTGGAAATCTAATAGAGACAGCAAGGTATAAGGATGGATATGCTGGGCCTCAAAGAAGTAAGAACAAAGAATATGTTGGTTACCAAACCAAAGAGGATAATGGTGCCGCAGTACCAACCAGTATTAGTCACCCACAAGGTCATAGTCCTGGAGTAGGACACAGTAATCCCTACTCCCTCTGCTGTTGAACAGCCAAATAGAAGAATGTGATTGCGCATTCTTACTGGCTTGTCCATTAGTTAACTGATCGTTGTTTAGAGTATGGTATTATGTACAAGGAAAGACCATGGAGGTTGTTTTCGCAATAGTTAATGCACGCGAAGAGTCAAAGCACGTAATATTTGATGGGATTTATTTGTTTGCTAGATTGTGAAGCGTATTATTTGAAATAGGAATGCAATGTTCTCGACGAATGATATTTCTTTGTCCTTTTAAACAGTATTTTCTCCTTTTTCCATTTTCTCTCTAGTTCAGAAAGCGTGTATCCTAAAAAAAATTAGGACCAAACATCAAAATGTTTTTTATTATACTAGCACTTGTATTTAAAGAAGGTTCAAGGATTATGTCAATTGAAAATTATATGCATGTTAATATATTAGAGAGTATGTGTCTGTGCATGGATGTGTATGGGTGCAATGTATTATAAGTTCTAGTTGCATGTGGTTGGATTTAACAATTGATAATAAGTGCAAGAAATTAGGTGTTATGTGATTTTGAAATATTTGCATTCAAATTTAAAACATAAAAGCAATGCAAATGAAAAAAAAAAGGTTGTCATCAAATTGGCAAAAGAATGGTCCAATTGAAAATAGAATGTTCCCATTCAATTGACAAATCAAATGTATTTGGCTTTTACATAATAAGTGAGTTTTTGAGGTTTTCACCTGATATTTTGAAGGATTTTACCATTAAATGGTAGCTGATTTACCATTAATTGCACATGAAACTGGTTTTCCGGTGAGTCAATTGTTGTTTGCAGGCATGCAACATGTTTTAAGCTCAAATCTCACACTATATATAGTCTATCGGTTAAATATCATTGTTTGTATATCCTACAATTATTGCATTTCATAAGAGAAGATCATGTCAAATAATTTACATGACTACAAAATTTATTGTATATAATGTTTATAATTATGAAAATAATATAACTTATTAATTATAAAAATAATATAAATTAATATAGATATTTTAAATACATTTATTTGGAAATGTGGAGAAATGTTGATTTAGAGCTATTTTATTTATGTCAAATATTAATATTTTGATGCATAAATGTGTCAAATTGAAGAGAAAAGATTAATATTTTCTCTCAATCCAAGTTGATTTAAAGACTATTATGTTTGGAGGGGTTTGTAGTTTTTGTGAAAGCTCCTTGACTCTTTTCTTCTTGCTTTGTTCATAGCTATAGCTATCTAGAAATCTATATGTTATATTGTGATGGAGATTCTCTTTTATCAATATCACATTATATTTATTTTTCTTAACAAAAAAAATAGTTTTTTTTGTTAATACACTTAGGAAATTGCTTTCCACCCTTTTCTTCCACTATAAGATCCCTCTACACATTGAGAAACATTAAAAATATTAATTCTAAATAAAAATATTTTAAGTTTTATTTTTCAACATAGCTTTTGTACAATTTCTTATTCTATTAACAATGTAATGTTATGTAAGATTTTATCATTAAATTGATCTGATTAAAAAGATTAAAATAGCATATTTTTTCCTACCCTACATTCACTTAACCAAAAAATATAAATAATTGATTGATCTACATTTATATAATGAAGACATAAATAGATTTTGGAATCATTAGCTAAGGTTTTAGAAAATAAAACCATTCTTATATGATAAGGACAATTAAAAAAAGAATGCATTAATGAAAGAATTTTAATTGAATCTTTTAATATACAATGTAAATAACATGGCATCCCCTCATCATGAGCATAATAATTTGGAATAATTTTAAGAATATAGCGATTTTAAATAACGATTAAAGATCTGTGTCATAGGAAAATGGCCCCTTGGCATTTTCATGGCCTTTTAGGTCCTGTTTCATAGTGTTCGAACTATGTTGCTCTGATTTTATGTTGTACCATAGCTTGAACATGCTTATTTAGGTACTAAAATTGAAATAATGACATCTTGTGAAGGTGTTGTGAAGTGTTGTAAGACATTTATACATTCTTCTAAACTCTATTTAATTCAAAATTTTCCTAAAAACCACCTTTTTACTCATCAACAAGTCATATTTTGAAGTGTTATAAAGTCTTGTTACAAGCTTTCACATTCCATTAGGCATAATTTCACTATTTACACCCTCTCATGCTTTATTTGGTCTCTTTATGCCCTCATAAGCTGTAATTAAGTGTATTTTTGAATGTTATCCTGACAAATAACATTAAATACAACATTTTTCCCAACACATGTTTTTAGGTCCTAGGTCTGGCCCATTCGCCATGGGTGGTGAATGAGTCCCCCTTTCCCCCAAATTCAAAATATTTTAAATTTCTTTTTGGGATTTTATTCAAAATCACTTGATGTTGGCCAGTGATGAGGTATGAATAGATACTAAGGCACAAGAACTCTATAAATAAGTGATTTTCACCTCATTTTACATCTCATACAATTCTCCAAAAATTCACATATCATATTCAAGCATTCAAGAATTTTACATCAACAATTCAAGCACTATTCAAGCCTTTCGAAGCAACCATTGACATTACTTCAGACTTGCATCATCAAGGGTTTGGTAAGTTGATAGCACTTGCATGTTATTAGTTTATCTTTCTCTTTCATTTCATTATCTTTTCAAGGGTTTAATTACCAAAAGTGGGGTTTGACCAAGGCAAACCCCTATTCACTAACCCTCAATCATTTTTCCCCTATTACATGTTTGTTTATAGCCCTTTGTATGTATATTTCATAGGTTATTAGGTGTTGAAGATTAATTTCCAAGTCAACCAGGTGCTTCAAGTCAACTTAAGTCAATTTCAAGCTTGGAGAGTTATTTGTCTATTTTCTACAGAATTGACTTCGACAACCTAACAAGTAGACATTTCTAGATCTAGTGTTGCAAAGTTGTCTCCTGATTTTTTAGAAATTTGAGAGAGGAATGATTCTTCACCTTTGGTGAATGAGTCCCACCTTAGGACTGAAAATACAATTTTTTTCAGATTCTAGATCCTAACAAATAGAATCCATCTCCCAACACTTTTTCACCAAGAGGAGGACTAATTCGCCACCCTGGGCAAATGAGTCCCACTATGAAAAATTAGTGATCTTATCCAGCATTCAGAACATTCCAGGATCACCACACTTTTCCCAGATGCACTTTTATTTGACCCATCTCTTTTTGTTCTACACATTTCATTCATTTTCTCCATTGTTTGTATATCATACTGTGTTTTCAAACAAGGCATAAATATTACTTGCATTCATTTTTGGTCATTCAGATTGGTCAATTGCATTCAATTAAGTTCATTTACATTAAATAAAATTTCATACATTCTGATATGAGTGAATCATAAGCATTTTGGCCCTATCTCTCTCCTTTTAGGTGAAAAACCCTAGAAGTGCAAGAGTAGTCCATAGGGTCCCAAAAATCTATGTTTCATTTTAGTGAACCTAAATTTTGAACACTTTGAATTTGTGATTGCATTCACATATTGCATCTTAGTTTCCATTTGCATTAGAAGTCAAGTAGGACATTGATTTGTTATTGCATTCTAGGACTTTTCATTTTGCATTAGTGAAAACTTCATTAAGCTTTCATTTTTGCATTACATCTCATTGAAAAAAGTCAAAATCTGCATTTTGCATCTATAATTGCATTCTATAGAGCATTTAAATCATCTTTAAATTTCTAAAAAATACTACAAAACTTCATACTGTGACTCATTTTCCACCCAGGGCAAATTAGTCCCTCTGCACTTTTTTTAGACAACATTTCTAGCATTTTTTTGGCATTTGTTTGTATTTCTATTTTTTGTAGTTGGATCTATGTTATAGTTAGCAAAATATCTATTATTTTTATTCACCCATCCATTGTGATACTTGTATGAGTTTTTGGTGCCCCGTTGATAATAATTTAGTGAGAAGAAGTTCTAGACTCATGGCATCCTATGATAGCAATTTCATTGTGGACCTTGGGATCTCATGAGCTCCTACTCCTAGTATGGACAATGGTGCATTAGGACCTGACAATACCACTTCCATTCCATCACCTTTCCATCCAATTAATGTTGACAACCAAAAAAATTCCCTCTTGCAAGAAAAGGTCATTAATATTCATGAGGACTTTGCACATTTACAACAAGACTTGTCACTTGAAAACATTTCCATCACTACCATACTTTCCATTGACAATATTCATCCTTTGATTGAAAGTGTTGATGGATTGCAAGTGATGAAGAAAATTGCTAAGATTTACAATAAACATGCCTCTTCAAATACCCAATACACAAACATTCATGTAAACTAAGGAGCACCTAAAGTCCCCCCCCTTCAACCATAACATCCATACTAACTTATACCAATCTGCAAGTCCATACAACTATACATCAAGCTACTTCTTTCTTGATTTCCACTAGCATTCCTACTTCTTTTGTGGCATCGCAAGTCCCTTCCACCACTTTCACACCCCTTAGCCTTCTTTTCACCTCCCCTAACATCACTTACACTCCATCACCATTTTCCCTTCCACCTCAACCCACATACCCCGATCCCCTTCTTATGTAGCTCCTTACTACTGTTTCATCTATGCAACATCAACTTTACACCATTAGTCAAGGTTAAACCACTCCAACCACATATCATGTCTATAGAAACCCCTTTATCCTTAGAAATCTTACATACCCCAATGCCACAAGGGATAGAAATGCCTCAGTTTGAGAAATATGAAGGAAAAGGAGATCCTATCAACCATGTTATTTCTTATACAGCTTTGTGTAGTGACTTTGTCCTTGACGATAAACTTTTAGCCAAAATATTTCCAAGGACCTTGAAAGATACTACGTTAGAATGGTTTTCCAATTTACCTAATCATTCGATCCATTCATTCAATGAATTGGTGGATGCTTTCATTAATCACTTCCAAGTTCACATGACACCTAAAAGGACAATGGTAGACCTTATGAGATGTAGAAAAAACACAGATGAAAAAGTGACGGATTTCATCTCACGTTACCAATCCTTATATGCTCAAATTGATGTCAAGATTCTGGATGCACATTTGTAAAATATGTTTATCAAAAAATTGCACACCAACCTTTAGGATAAACTCACCATGATGAAATTCCCTTCATTCATGTATTTATGTACAACCTTATGTGACTACCAAAATTTAGTTTCAAGTCATGATTCAAAATCTACTTATAGCCGAGTTGAAAAACCCAAACACACCAATCAAAACCAAAATAACATAAAAAAAATTTGCAAACCAAATAGAGGATTTTTATAGTTTAATTCACCTCCTCAACCACAATTTCCACCAACACAATAAGTTTAAAATTCAATGGTTGTTGTTAAGGAAGTCATGCCTTATCATTATGGGGATCCAAAGAGACAATTCACTCCTTTACTTGATACTCTCCATAATGAAATGAACCAATTAATTAAAAAATGCATGCCGACTTTGCTGCCTGTTAGACCACTTGATCCAAACCAACCGTTACCACCCAATTTCAAGCCTAACACTTATTGTCTCTTTCATCACCAAAATGGACATGACACTGAACATTGTAAGCCTCTAAAAAATTTAGTTCAATTCCTCATTGATTTAGGCCATTTTTCCATTGAGGGTGTTAATGATCAAGGTAATAAGTATATTGCACCCCCTAACTAGAATTTATAAATTTTCACCAATCCTATGCCTAAACATACTACCTTGTTTTTCAAGGCTAGTGAACCTTCAAAGCCTGATGTAATGACTATTGATACAAATAGTGAGCAACATGATACAAATCCTACTATTACCCAAGTTAGTCCTATGGATAACTTTGTGGCTATGATAGATGTTCTCCCTCATAAGGGCCAAACCACTAAATCGCTCGATATTACTTTTTCTACTAAAGACACACTACAAAAGCTTCCTGATTGTCCTCTCTACATAGTTGGCTGAATCTATAATAAGCCCACTAATGGGATATTAATAGACCCCGCTTGTGGTGAGAACATGATCGCAAAGGAGTTTTCGGTATTACATGAGCTATATCAAGATGATTATAATAAACCCACTACATGGATTAAAACACATACTGTTTTTGCATGCCCTACAATTGGATCAATCATGTTATCCTTAAAAATAGGACCTAAGACTTTGGATGTAACATTTTCCATTGTTCCACAATCTGACCAATTTCATTTGCAGTTAGGCCTCCCTTGGCTTTGCTCAATGAAAGTGGTCCCCTTAGTTGTTCACAAGTGTTTGAAGTTTCCACATGACAATGAGATAGTCAATGTACACCATAGTGGATTTAATCCTTTATCTTCCAAAGGTAACTTCTCATTAGAAGCCTTTTGGCCTAAACCCATGGAACCTATCACCCCTCACAAGGACTTATTTTTCATAGCTTATCAAAAGTTTAAAGCCAAAAATATAGCCAAATTATCTCTTTGTAACACATCCCCATCCACTTCCACACATCCTATCATAGACGAAACCATGCTTCAACCTGATTCTGACATTGAGAAAACCATCAAACCTCCTAAACAACCACCCCTCAAAATTTCCCTGCCATCATTTAAATGACCAAGGGAACATGAAACAGACCTTGCTTAGCCTCCTCACCTTAAACAAGTGTATAAAGCCAAAAAGAAAGTGGTTGATCCATCCTCTTTAGTTTCTTCTATTCTTCCCCCTTCGAAAGTAGAAGAGCCTATGATGACTCAATCTGCTCTTATACCTCCACAACTCCAAATCATAATTAAATGAAACTGTGGTGCTAGGGAATGTAGGCGTCGTTGTCATCTCCTTATTCATCAATCTTGCATAGAAAAAGATAAAGAAAATCAACCTTTACCTTTGACAAAAGTAATAGATGACCACCCTCCTTCTCCTGACTTGCCACAAGATAGTCCAGTGCACCAATCACAACAAATTGAACCAATCCAATAACCTCAACTTTTGATACATCAATATTTAGAAATCACCCTTTGTCATCCTATTGTCATTAATCTTGATGATGATGACGACGATGCAGAGATTTCCAAAATAGATGAAGAAGTGCATAACGATTTAAATTCTTTATTTTCATCCACAATGAGCTTAAATGATACGTCCTCTCCACCAAGTGAAGAACCTTGTAGGACTCCTAGTTCATTGCTTGCAATTATTCCTTTGGACAATCAACTTCCCTTGCATTACACTGAACATGATTGGGAGGTGGATGACCTGCTAGATGGTTGACTTTCATTCACATAACTAGCCTTTTTTCTTTTCCTTTTCATGTGCATATCGTGTTCCCCTGTATCATGTGTTTGATATTCCTCTTTTTGTATAGTTCTTCAATTTGTACCTCTATTCTTCTATTTGTCATGCATTGTCTTTTTCATTTTTTATTTTTTTTCCTTTTGAGGATGACACAAAGCATAGAGACGCCCTATGTCTCTTCCATGTTGACCGAAAAGGTCCTTGTCTTTTTCTCTTTTCATTTTATGTTTTCCTTTTAGGGATGATGCAAAGCATAGAGATGCCCTATGTCTCTTCCATGCTAACCCACAAGGTCTTTTCCTTTTTCTCTTTTTGTTTTATGTTCTCCTTTTGGGGATGATGCAAGGAATTGATACCGAAATGTCTCCTTCATGTTGACCCAAAATCTTTTTCACTTTTATTTTTGCTTTTATTTTCCTTTTGGGGACGATGCAAGGTGTCGAGACCACAATGTCTCGTCCATGTTGATGCAAAATGAATTTTCCTTTATTTTCGCTCTCTTTGTGTCATTCTTCTAGTTCTATGTGCTTTGGGGAATGATGACAATTTTGAGCTCTTTCATAAAAACATTGTAGCAACGAACATATTGAACCCAAATCCATAGATCCCTTATGTGTTTGGTGTGCTTTCTTTTATAGGGGGAAAGTCCCTTTTTTTTTCATTTTCCCTTCACATGACATAGCCTAACTTTGAAACATATGACTTGGCATAGGGATTTTCAAGTTGGCTCTAATTTCTTGTGTTTGTGAGTGCATACCAATTATCATATATATCTTACCTTTTTGGGCTTTCTCACCCCACAGAAAACTAGCTCCATGGCCCCAAACTGAGTATACAAATGGGCTTTCTCACCTCATGGACAACCTAAAGTTTCGTGTCCCCATAGTGAGTACACATTCTTTTTTCCAAACAATCAACCTAGATCTCTTTACACAACTAGTTGGATTGACAATCGAAGTTTCATCTAATTCTTTTCAACACTTGTGTTTTCCTTTGTTCTTATGTCTATTTTTCCATGGGACCTTCATCCTGGGGGCTTGATCATCCCTCTTGATCATTCTCATTCCATCCTGCTAACACAAGTGCATTTGAACCATCCCTTTGATGTTCATGGCTACTTTAGTGTGAGTTTGAAATAGGTTCATCTTCTCACTAAAGTGGGGGCTAAATGTTCCATAGAAAAATGGCCCCTCGTCATTATCATGGCCTTTTAGGTCTTGTTTTATAGTGTTGGAACTATGTTTCTCTTATTTTATGTTGTAACATATCTTGAACATGCTTATTTAGGTACTAAAATTCAAAGAACGACATCTTGTTAAGGTGTTGTGAAGTGTTGTAAGAAATTTCTACATTCTTCTAGACTCTATTTAATGCAATTTACCTAAAAGAACCTTTTTACTCATCAACAAGTCCTATTTTGAAGTGTTGTAAAGTCTTGTAACAAGCTTTCACATTATTCTAGGAATATTTTCACTATTTACACCCTTCTCATGCTTTATTTGGTCTCTTTATGCCCTCACAAGTTGTAATTGAGTGTATTTTTTAATATTATCGTGACAAATCACATTAAATAAAATATTTTTCTGGACATATGTTTTTAGGTCCTAGGTAGGACCCATTCGCCATGGGTGGTGAATGAGTCCCCCTTGGCCCAAAATTTAAAATATTTTAAATTTCCTTTCGGGATTTTATTCAAAATCACTTATTGTTGGCCTGTGATGAAGTATGAATAGATACTAAGGAACAAGAATTGTATAAATAATTTATTTTCACCTCATTTTACATCTCCTACAATTATCCAACAATTCACATATCATATTCAAGCATTTTACATCAACAATTCAAGCACTATTCAAGCACTTTGAAGCAACCATTGACATTAATTCAGACTTGCACCATCAAGGGTTAGGTAAGTTGATAGCACTTGCATGTTATTAGTTTATCTTTCTCTATCATTTCATTATCTTTTCAAGGGTTTAATTACCAAAAGTGAGGTTTGACCAAGGCAAACCCCTATTCACTAACCCTTAATCATTTTTCCCTTATTGCATGTTTGTTTGCAACCCTTTATATGCACATTTGACAAGATATTAGGTGTTGAAGATTGATTTCCAAGTCAACTAGGTGCTTCAAGTAAAATTAAGTCAATTTCAAGCTTCAAGAGAGTTATTTTTCCATTTTCTGTAGAACTGACTTTGGTAGCCTGACAAGCAGATATTTCCAGATTTGGTGTTGCAGAGTTGTCTCTTGATTTTTAAAAAATTTAGGAGAGGAATAATTCACCACCTGTGGTGAATGAGTCCCACCTTAGGACTAAAAATACAATTTTTTTTAGATTATGGATCCCGACAGACATAAACCAACTCCTGACACATTTTCACCAGGAGGACTAATTTGCCACCCTAGGTGAATGAGTCCCACTATTAAAAATTAGTGATCTCAGCCAACATTCAAAAAATTCTAGGATCATCACACTTTTCCTAGGTGCACTTTGATTTGACCCATCTCTTTCTATTCTGCACATTTCATTCATTTTCTTCATTATTTGCATATCACACTATGTTTTCAAACAAGGCATAAATCTCACTTTTTCATTCATTTTTGGTCATTCAGATTAGTCAATTGCATTTAGTTAAGTTCATTTACATTAAAAAAATTACATACATTATGATTTGAGTGAATCATAAGCATCTTTGGACCTATCTCTCTCCTTTATGTGAAAAACCCTAGAAGTGCAAGAGTAGTCCATAGGGTCAAAAAAATATATGTTTCAAGATCTTAAAAGGATATGAATAACCCTAGGATATACATAGTGTCCAAAAATTGTTGCAACTATGATGCTCTCCTTCTCTTTTTCCTCCTGCACCCCTATGCATTCATTTTTTTCTTTCCCACTTGATGCATCTTCCCTCACCTACAATTTGGTGTTAGATTTTTTTTACTCTCCCCTACTAGTAGTTAAGGGTCCTCTGCCTCTTATAGTGAACATAGTTATGGGAACTCTATCTCTTGTGATTATTAGGAAAATGTGTCTCAACCTTACAATTACATAAGGTACTATTGGTAGGTAAGTGCATGGGTGTACCCCCTTGTGAGGCATCTAGGGGGATCATCCCTTGAGGGGTGGTATGAGGGTTTAGGGGTAGTGCCCCCGAAAGCCAAATTTAATGTATATTTTATTCTTGTAAATTTGTATCGATCATCATTAGGTCTCAGATTTGGTAGTCAATAATTTTTTGGCTTGACTTTCCCTTAAAGGAAGCCCTATTTCATGATGGTGTTGTATTACATCCATGTATTGTGATATATTGTATGAGTTCGATAGCAATCATCTAGCCTCTAGATCTCTATTTGATGATACTCTTGTGAGAAGCTTGATCTACAAGTATATTGTAATCCTTATGATTTCTAAATAATATATTGGGTGGATTTTAGAGTGGGGTTTTCTTGAAAATGTTTTCCCCATGTAAATCATTGTGCTATGGTATGTATGATATTTGTGTTTATTTGTGTTTAATTTTTATGTAACTATTGTAAAGATCTGTAAAGTTTTGCATTATGATCCTCATCTCAATATTATTGTAGGAAGTTTTTCTACTACCTTATCTTTTCTAGAAGTGTTATTAGAGCTTGATCACCTTTAGTTTCAGTTATAGTAAAGTTAGAATCGAGTTTCTCAATTGTAGAATAAAAATGAATAATGGTGTGTTACATATCTCTAGACTAGCATGAAATTTATTATCTATGAGAAAAATAATTGATGTAGGTGTGCAAGTAGTCTTTTCTGATACATCATGCAAGATGATTCTAGGTGTTATGGTGATTGCTAGAGGTGTCAGATATGGCATAGTGTATAAGCTTGATTAATGCATTTTTTAGTTT
This sequence comes from Sequoia sempervirens, assembly GCA_007258455.2. Lineage (NCBI taxonomy): Eukaryota > Viridiplantae > Streptophyta > Pinopsida > Cupressales > Cupressaceae > Sequoia > Sequoia sempervirens. Next base: position 66,507,206 of record VDFB02281492.1, read on the forward strand.
AATAGTACTTATATGAAAATAAATTTTGTGGAAGAGGTGAGGGTTTAATCTTTAGTAGATGGTTATGGATTTTGGGTACCCAAGGGTGTTGTTTCTTTAAAATAAAAATTATCTAAAAAACAACTATATTATGGCACCAAAGACTTGGCCACATCAAATAAAAGGGTATAAGGACCTTAAGAAATGAAAACCGTTGTTAAAGGGAGTTCTGATTGTGATCATGAATTTGATCTATGTGAGCATTGCATTTATGGAAAATAAAAATGTGTTCAATTTTACTTGAGATGTTCCTTCAACTTTCATATCTTTCATCTTGTGGATGTTCCTTCAATTGGAAAATTGAAATATTATGTTTCATTTATTAATGATTATAGTAGAAGGACATGGGTATACTTTCTAAAGAGTAAATCAGAATTTTTTAATAAATTTAAAGAACTTAAAGAATGACTAAGTTGCAAAATGGAAATGAAATAAAATGCTTAAGGACTGATAATGGAAATGAATTTTTCTCTAGCAATTTTGATAGATTCTATAAAGATTATGGTATTCATAGACAAAAGATAACTCTATATTCTCTACAACAGAATGAAGCTGTAGAAAGAATGAACATGAAACTAATGGAGAAGGCTATGACTATGCTAAGTGGTGCTAGTCTATAATAAAGGTTTTGAGCTAAATATATTTCCACTTCTTGTTGCCTAATTAATAGGTCTTCTATATTATCTCTTTTTGATAAAACACCTATAGAGGCATTGTTAGGTCACAAGCCTTCATTAAGATATCTAATATTTTTGGTTGCAAGGAATATGCATATGTGCCAAAGGAGAAGCAAACAAAGTTGGAGAACAATTCTATGCAATATATTTTCATTTAAATACAGTTATGGCACTGTGAAAGGATACAAGCTTTCTGATCCTATTTCATAGAAGGTAATACATAGTAAAAGTGTTACTTTTAGAGAAATTGTGCCTTCTTCTATTACATTGCAGCTAGAACAATGTAAAAAAGAAGATGTGATTCAATTTAATTCTACACCTAAGAAAGTTGAATTGAGGCCCATGGATAGACACGAAGTTGAGGAGATATCACCTAGTTCTAAATCTTGAGAAGAGGAGGAAGAATCTCCAAATCAACTTTTTTATAAGTCTACAAGGCATAGAAAACCACCTGAATTCTATTCACCTAATGATTGGAGATATATTTTTTCTTTGAATACTAACGTGGATGAACCCAAATTGGTAGAAGAGGAAATGCATTTGAATGATGTAGAACCCTAGAAGATTTCTATGGATGAAGAAATGATAGCTTTTAAAAATAATGATACATGGGATCTTATACCATTTCCTTAAGGAAAAAAAATTGTTGGTTCCAAATAGGTATTCAAGAGAAAGATTGGTTCAGATAGAGGTATTGAGAAGTAGAAAGCATGGTTGGTTACAAAAGGTTACTCTCAAGTTGATGGTGTTGATTATGGTGAGATGTTTTCCTCTATTAAAAGAGGGGCATTCATTATAATTTTTATTTCTATTGCTACTACTTATGATTTAGAGGTTGAAAAAATGGATGTGAAAACTACTTTCCATCATGGTGAGTTAGAGGAGGGTATTTATATTACATAGCCAGAGCAGTACATGGCTAATAGTAAAATTAAATTGGTTTACAAATTGAAAAAATCTTTGTATGATGTAAAATAATGTCCTAGGGTGTGGTACAAGAAATTTGAAATATATGTGTTGAGTTTGGGATTTGAGAATTATAAATCACATCATTGTGTTTATTATCAAACTGATGGTGATCGTTTCCTATTTATTGCATTATATGTTGATGATATATTATTTATTAGTAAAAGGAAAGGTATGATTTTAGAACTGAAATCTCAATTTGTAACTAAATTTGAAAAAAAAGATCTTGGTGTGGATAGACACATTCTTGGGATGGAAATTAGAAGAGAATGAGCATAAAGCTATATTCTATTCAAAGTAATTATTCCAAATCAATTTTATAGAGGTTTGACTTGTAGGATGGTATAATATTATGTGTTCCTTTTTTAATTAGAACAAAGTTATCTATTTCATATTGTCTAAAATCCCCATCATAGATGGAAGACATGAGCAGAGTTCCTTACAAGAGTGTAGTTTGAAGTTTTGATGTATGTTATGGCTTGTACTAGACCAGACATTTCCAAAGTAGTGAGAGTTATTTCCAAATATATGTCTAATTCTAGCAGAGTTCATTATGATGCAGTTAAAAAAGTCTTTAGATATTTGTGTGGTACCTCAAATTATTCCTTGTGTTATAATAATAATTTGACTAAAGATATATTTCCCTTGATATTCATGGTTATGTGGATCTAGACTTGTTAGTGTGGTGTTAAGTTTAAATTAGGTTAATTATTTCGGTGGTATTTTCTCATATTGGGTATTTTTTCACCTGTTGCATTTTTTCATGCCTTTAAAAGGCTTGTACAGTATGTAATTTCTCATCTCATTTCTGAATATCATTCTTGATATTTGGCAGAATAGATATGTTTTCTTCTCTTGTATGTGTGAGGATGATTTGCTATGACCTAGGTTATAAAGCACCCATTTTCCTATTATTCAAAACTAAAGAAATGTTATGCCTCAAAAATATTCTTGTAGGTTTCTAGGAACAATTGGTTTCATCATCTTGTCTTATAGTCAATAAAACATCTATAATAGATCTTATAAAGGAATATAATTTTTATAAGGTTGTATGATATTCTAATAATTTGATTCTAACACTGAAAGTGTTAAGTAGGAAAAGAGATCCAAGATCCAACAAGTGAATTAGCTTAGATCTACATTTCCCTTTGGCTTAATAATAGAACACAAACCAGCTAGAGTTTGATAATTGGTTAAATATCTAAAAGGATAGCCAATCTTATAGGATTTGGTTCCTTTTTTGGAAAGAGGGCATATTTGATGTTTCAATTGATTATCCTAACTGATATAACCCTAGATTTGAAAATATGAATGATCACACATACAAAAATAGAAAATTACATTTTTATATTATAGTGAGTGGTGATGTTGATATATTGTTACATATATATATATATATACAAGGCTTTAGTTTTAATTAAAAAGGAAAATGGTTGAAATCACACAATGCTCTAGAAATATCATTTTGAAATTGTATTTATTTTTTTCTTCAAATAAGATTTCAATGGTTATTTATTACTTTTGCCTACTAACCTTGGAAGAGATTAAGGACTTTACATTTAGAGGTTTTCCATCGAAAATCACCAAAAGTTAACATAGTTGATCTAATTGAATATTAATATATGGTAAACTTTAGTAATATATTAATAATCTCAGATGCATCTAGGAAACTAAGAAATAGAATTTCATTTTCTAAAGCAATAGTGCATGTACTTGTGATGAAGGGGAATACCCCATTGTAGATAATTGAACAGTTGTAGATGATTATTGCAAGAGAAAAAGTGTAGATTTCGAGGTGCTCATGAAGCACAAATTTTATTTTTCTTTTGCTGTAGTTTTTTTTAGATTATGTATAGAGCATATGTTTCTTCGCTTTAGTTATTTGATGATTGAAATATATTGTGTAATCATATTTTTCATAATGAGAAGTTCTTTTGTTGAAACCCTCAATTAATTTAGTGAACCCTTGTGGTTGATTTGAATGCATTTTTAAGTTTGTTTGAGTGTTTATTTTCATAAAAGAGGGATGTTGAGAATCCCTCTTTCATTAGTGGCATCAAAGTGGGAGTTATTAAGTGTGTAGGTAGAAGCATCAATGTGAAGCAATTTTTTCCAGGACCCGTGGTGGAGTGTGTGTGATTTGTGTATAGACAGATCAATGAGTGTGAGGTAGTCTATACCCTAGGTGTTGAAGATTGGAGAGCTTGGTGTGGAATTTATTAGGAGGTTTTTGAAGTGATTTTTTGTATGTTGAAGGGTTATTGCAGTCATTGAATGCTAAATACACCATTGTAGAGAATGGAAGAGTTGTAGGTGATTGATGCAAGAGAAAAAGTGAAAATTTGGAGGTGTTCATGAAGCACATAGTTCTATTTTCTTTTTCTATAGTTTTTTATTTCATTTTCAGATTATGTAAAGGAAATATGTTGCTCCCCTTTAGTTATTTGATAACTAAAATATATTGTGTAATCAGTTTTTCGTAATGAGAAGTACTTTTTTTGAAACCCTCAATTAATTTTGTGAACCCTTATGGCTAATTTGAATGCATATTTGAGTTTCTTTAAGTGTTTATTTTAAAAAAAAAGAGGGTTGTTGACAATCCCTATTTCATCAACTTGTATCCTTCATTTTATTTTCATCTCATTTTTATTCACTTTTGTCTTTATTGTTTTCTTCTTCTTCATTCTTTTTCTTTCATCATGAAATTTTTCTTGCTCATCTTTGTCAACTATTATTTGTTTTGTTAGCCATTTATCAAATAAACAAAAAAAAAATCATCTAAAAAGGTATCATAATGAAATGGCACCAACCTATAGATAGGTTTTCCATCTAAGTGTATCTTAAACTATGTTTTTCATAAGAATTTATTACTAAAAACTAATTTTAGTTGAGCCACCACTTGGAGTTTAAATCTGCAATCTTTCTATTTATTTTTCCTCTATATTTTTAGGATAATCCAAAATATTGACTTAAAAATCTCACACAATTTCTTCCAAAAGAAACTTTGTAAATAAAATATGAATTGTAAGAAGAAATAATATTATAATTATATAAAAAAAATTCTTCTTAATCCCCTAGCCAAATACATTTAATATTCTCTCTTTTCTTTTCCAGGAAATTTTTAAGTAAATGAAACATCTTTTTTAATATAACTCTCAATACATTATATTTCACATATATTTAGGGAATGAAAAGGTTTAGTGTAGTATCAATTAAAACACTAAATTATAAGAATTCTAGGTATTTAGCCATTTGTTTTTGAAAACTTAGTCACTTTGTCTTTCAATCATATGGATTAACAATGGATATGAAAGAATGCGAGGAACTTAAAATTTTCATATACACATCATTTTCAACTCAAAATTTAGTATAATTTTCTTTTAGCATCCTACATAATTAGTCAATAGGCTACATATAGTTTGAGATTTGAGCCTAAAACAAGTCCCATGTCTACAAATCACTATTGAGTTCTTGGAAGACAAGTATTTGTTGTTGTTTATGTAAAATCCCCATCTTGGGTACAATAATTTTTTTTTTCTAATTAGCAACAACTACCAACTTAACAAACCAAGAATTTTCCATATAGATTAGAGGTGTTAATTTCAATAACTTAACATTCACTAGGGTAACAACAATCAGCATTACACTTATATCCTTACACTCAAAGGTGTTAAGCTCATACAACTAGGGTTATTCTTAGACCTACAACCTAAGCCTCAAGGGTTCATGTCGACTCTTCCTACGTATCCCCTCATGGGAATCAGAGGCATCATAGTTCACCCCACAATGATAGAGGGAGTTCAATCTCACCTCATGTATGAGATCTATTATCTCACCTTTGACCCATAACTATTAATTTATTACCTATAAGCTATCAACATAGTCAATTATAATATAATGATAATGATTTTTCCATCAAGTGTTGGGTCCATACCAATCATTACCAAATTTCAATGTACAAACATTCATAATATTTACAAGAGGTCATTCATACAATAATCTCAAAGATTATACACAATGGATATCACAAGCATACCTCCATATACACAAGCTGATTTTTTCATACACATCATAAGTACAATAGTGTCACCATCATATATAGATCCCAAGTACAACCACAACTTGATCATACATAGATAACAAGTGCAACAGAGGCTGGATCATACATCGATCACAAGTGAAATAATGACTAGATCATATACAAATCACAAGTATAAGAGTGATTAGCTCATATGTACTTCACAAGTACAACAATGATGGTCTCATACACATCACATTTATACTAGTGATTGGATCCAGCATATATTAAAAATACCAAGTGACAAGCTCTAACCATACACCACAAACACACCATAATGAGCTCCAGTATACATCAAAAAAACATAGTGACAAGCTCCAACATACATCAAATTCACATTGAATAACACATCACAATGGATAACACATGTCCATAATGCATCCTAGATAGAAATAATATCGGTGCATTGTACACTACACCATGGGTCCATCCTTTCCACTAGTCAATTGGACAAATGGGAAGAGGATTCGGTGCATCCCATACTACACTGCAGGTCTATCCTTAACTGTACAAGGCTATGTATATAGTATGAAAATTGGGAGGGGATTTGGTGCATCCCATACAACACCGTGGGTCCATCCACCATCCCTAGGGTTTCTCCAAGTAGTGAACCTACCAAACTCGGTGGATTCTGACTTCAATTGTCTATAAGCCACTGGCGACAAGTCTTTCCACCTAAGAAGAAGTAGCTCTCGACATATACCATCATCTGACATTAGTGGTATTGTCAGCTATCTTCTTCATAATCCTTAGTAACACATGGCATCAGTCACTTCCATGCATACCAGTGATAGCAAGTGAACCTTATCAATACGTAGTTAGCCTTGGATTAGCATTACCCAAATGGATGGGTCCCTACCCGTGTAACTGCTACAGCCATATCATAACTAGGGTAGCTTGCTACCTTCACCTCTGTGAACTAGGTGAATGTTGTCTAATCCCTAGTAGTAGCCCAGAAATCAGTCATAGGAATGGTCCAATGATTGCCAGTCACTGCTCAAATATTTTAGAGGTTCACTCTTGGATGGGTCATACATACATGAATCGCAATCTCAATCCAAAAATAAACGGGCCTATACATAAACACATGTATATGGAGTTGAATCACACAGACACATAAGAGATACATGGAACCAACATGAGATGAAATTTTTTGAACTTCTACATATTATAAAATACCCATTATAAAGTAGTTAAATTCCTTACTACATTCTATTTAATAAAAACCTATTATGTATTAAATATAAGTTATTAAATTCCCTTAACTTGATCATACCCATTTGATACCCTTTCAACCTCAAACTGAAGCCTACTAAAGGGAGAAGGTCAAACCAATCAGGAATAACCCCGACATCTAAGAGTTATTCCCCCCCTAAACCCTCCCCCTATGGACTTGAGGTCGTAGAGGGATCCTTTTCCCAAGAACCGCCTACGCTCCCACTTCCAAACGGATCAAATTCATAAGTAGTTTTCCTAACAAGGTTTCTCAAGGAGCTTACACTTGGACTTCCAATAGGGTAAATCCCTTATAATAATTAATAAATATGGGATAATGCAATTTTAAACCCAAGGGAGTTAATTAAACATTAGGACTATTAATAATTTTCTCTCCAAATCCATCGAGCTTCTATTCATCTTAAGATTATCTTACTCAATATATAGGTGGAATAGGTTTTATCAAGAATGTTGGTATCTCAAATATATCTCCCATAGCAAGTAGATCTAAGCATAACTAGGTATGAGGTTGTTAGGAAATCTTAATTCCATCTACAAAGAGGGAATTAATAAAGTATACATGTCCCTATAAGTAGTAGTCAAATATTGATATCATGCATCCATAATGCAGGAAGCCTTGTTAGGGATCCAAGTGAGGTCCCACCTTACTATAGATATATAAATCTAATATCATTTATGACCTCCTCTTAGATGAGGCACAACATACATCATCAAGGCCTCATTAAATTATTTTGAAATTTGAAGAACATGTGTCCTTAATTTCAAATTTGCACTACGTATAACAAAAATTTTAGCTATACCAAAGATAATTGCCCACACTATACTCATCATATAATCATATATAAATAAACTCTCCATACTAGTAATTTTGAGCCTTCTAATTCCATTTACCTTATAATGTAACTCATTTTCCCTATAATAGCTTGGTTCTCAAACTAGATAGCTATTCAAACTTTCTATTTAAACTAAACCTAACCTTAACGGTCATCAATAGGGTAACTAGAGATGTTACGTAAGATTTATCCCATAACTCAAGCTTTTCAATGATTTAAAATTAATGATAGTTTCCTTCCATTTGGTATACAATTTGTATTGTGCTTCATTATAGGTAGAATAATAATTTCAATATCAAGGATTGCGTATTTAAGAGTGATAGATATGACGCAGTCATACAAAGAATTTATCATGATATCAATGAATTATTAAAGTATCAAATTTCAACATTAAGGATACGGTTATAAATCATGGTTGTAATACCATTAAATGGAGTCATCATTACTTACAATTATGCAACCATGAGCCCAAATCTCATATTAGTTATATTCATTTCTTGGTTCATATTATATAGTTATCTTGAAGCTAAATATTTGTCTTCGACTACCTTGCCACCGTGTTTCACTTTGGAGGCCCAACATAAACATATAATGAATTTCAAGGGTAAGATACTATATGAAAACTTTTGGTTTGTAAATCAAGTGTTTATTCTCATATTTTAATGGTCACAAGACATAGAAATTTCATGAAATCATGACACAATTGCTACTATCCACAACCAATCTACTATAAACCCAATTCCATAATGAAAGGATTGACCTAACTCAACATAATTAAAAATTTGTGATTAATAAAAACTCATAGAATTATAACAACCTTCGTTCCATCTTTTACTATTTGACCATCACATGTTCACAAAGGTTTCCTTGAGATGAAAGTCACCAAAATATTAGTTTCAACATAATTTGAATTTGTGGATTGGTGAGAAAAAATATAGTATTTAAGTACTAAGTGATTTCCTATTTATTCTCAAATAGGTGTCAAGTATCATAACCTCAATACTCATGAAGCTAACTCCTTATAAATCAGAATGGTTTATAATATTCATAATATTTCTCAACTAGAGTTAAGATATTCTAAAATTAGCTAATGCAATATAGATCATGGTGTCTTTAACCAAAATTTCACTATGATGAGGTTATGGGTTACCTAATTCCCTAAAACCTTTATTTATTTTCTAAAATTGAAAAGATCTATGATGTAGTATATGCTTTAATGGTATGGCAATCTAAACACTGAATATTTTAGATTAGGTTCACAAATACACAGATCATTTCATGGAACTGTTAGTTATTAGTCACTATTTTACTTTAGTCTCACTTAAATCTATATATGATAGCTAGATGAGTAGATATTTGAAACTTTATACTATTGAAAGATTTTTATAAATAGCTTTCTAGGATTTGGGTGTTGAAATTAGCAGTCCTTTCTCTTGGTGCTTCTAATGTTGTGTCATTCCTCCAAAGCCACTTCATACTTAAAGGAATTCCTCCTTCCAATGCTCCTGTAGCTTGCTCTAGAAATATGCTCTCCTTGCATCTTCACCAACACTGAAGCCTTCCATTACATTTTGTTGGATATCTTGAGCCTATTTAAAAACTCTCATGGTTGTGCAAGCAAGGACAATATGGCAAGGGTTGTTGAATTTGGTTTCACACCTACCCTTTTTCTTTTTCTCAAAATTTTATAAAGCCTTTTCAACAAATTCGTTTGTGCATATCCTCCAATCATGGCAGTCCATAAGACCACATTGCTTTGAGGTATTCTGTCAAGTAACTCATGTTCCCTTCCTATGCTTCCACACTTAGCATACATATCTACATGGCAGTTAGAACTACAACATCTAAAAAAATTCATGTTTCCTTTATCCTTTGATGGGTGTTCATACCCTATTCCAAGTCTCCCATTTTAGTACTAGGCGAAAGGATGTTGGCAAAGGTTGCAGAATTTGGGTGTATGCCTGCCAATTGCATTTTCTTGAAAGTTCCTAAAATGTTTTTGTGAGGATGTGACAATCTCCCCCCTCAAGATAAGTCATCTCGACTTATTGGCAGGTTACTTTTGTTAATTCATCAATATTTTAGGGTTACCATCCAAGTTAATTGCTTTTGAACCCCTTATCCTTACCTCTTAGGTGGTTCTCTTTTACTTAATTTGATTAGTTGAGAACTAATTTTTAATAATTTTTTATAGCGTGTATATTAAAATATAGCCTCAATTGAGCATTTTTCTCAATTCTATTCTCCATGTATAATTTACGGGTTGATTTTTCTTAGGAGAGATCAATATTATACAATTAGGTACAAACATTTACTAGTTAACCTACCAAAATACACCTTATGTTCTTTCCATTTTAAGCTCATATCCATTCATACATACATAATTAGGAGATTTCTTAATACTCTTAATCATGCCATGAAAATTTCCACATGACAAGGGGGTAAAATAAAATCCAACTAGTGAGTTAGGAACAATAGCAATCATGGAATACCTTAACATTCCGCTATGCACTCTGAATTTCATTTACAATTGATATGTCAAAATTTTGTTTTCACCCATTTAGGTCCTCTTGGTTAGGACTAGTCATCCATTCCCAAGAGCTTAAATGTCCATTTAATATATTCAAAACAATTATGTACATATCAAGTGTTCAACTTGGTTATGGTTGGTTGGTAGTGTAGGACAACATAACCCAAAGTTAAGTGAGCCTCATAGGTCCAACATTTGAACATGGTTTCTCTGATCCAATGTAAAATCCCCATCTCGGGCACAATATATATTTTTTTAATTAGCAACAACTACCAACTTAACCAACCAAGCATTTTCCATATATATTAGAAGTGTTAATTTCAATAACTCAATATTTACCAAGGTAATGACAATCAGTGTCACACTTATATCCTTACACTCAGAGGTGTTAAGCTCATATAACTAGCGTTATTCCTAGACCTATGATCTAAGCCTCAAGGGTTCATGTTGACCCTGCCTATGTATCCCCTCGTGGGAATCAAAGGCATCATAGTTTTCCCCACAATGATAGAGGGATTTCTATCTCACCTCACACATGAGATCTATTATCTCACCTTTAACCAATAACTATTAATTTAGTACATGTAAGCTATCAACATAGTTAATTATAATATAATGATAATGATTTTTCCATCAAGTGTTGGGTGCATACCAATCATTACCAAACATTAGTGTGCAAACATTTACAATATTCACAACAGGTCATTCATACAATAATCTCAAAGATTATACACAATGGCTATCATAAGCATACCTCCATATACACAAGTTGATTTTCTCATACACATCATAAGTACAACAGTGTCAGGATCATACATAGATCCCAAGTGCAACCACAACTTGGTCATACACAAATGACAAGTGCAACAGACACTGGATCATACACCAAGCACAACTGCAATAGTGACTGGATCATATATAGATTAAAAGTATAATAGTGATTCGCTCATATGTAGTTCACAAGTACAACAATGATGGTCTCATACACATATCACATTTATAGTAGTGATTGGCTCCAACATATATCACAAATACCAAGTGACAAGCTCTAACCATACATCACAAACACACCATAATAAGGTCCAGCATACATCACAAATACATAGTGACGAGCCCCAACATACATCACATTCACACTGACTAACACATCACAATGGTTAACACATGTCCATAATGCATCCTAGATAGAAACAATATTGGTGCATTGCGCACTACACCATGGGTCCATCGCTTCCACCAGTCTTCTACACCATTGGAAAAATGGGAAGAGGATTCGGTGCATCCCACACTACACCATAGGTCCGTCTTCAACCCCATAAGGCTATGTATATAGTCTAACAATTGAGAGGTGATTCGGTGCATCCCATTCTACATCATGGGTCCATCCACCATCCCAAGGGTTTCCCCAAGTAGTGAACCTACCAAACCCGATGGATTCCAACTTCAGTTGCCTATAGACCACTGGAAACAAGTTTTTCCACCCTGGAAGAATTAGCTCCTGACATATACCACCGTGTGACCTTAGTGGTATTGTTAGCTATCTTCTTCACAATCCTAGGCAACACATGGCATCGGTCAGTTTTGTGCATACTAGTGATAGAAAGTGAACCCTATCAATACGTGGTTAGCCCCAGATTACCGTTACCCACATGGATGGGTCCCTACCTCTATAACCACTATAGCCATATCATAACCAAGGTAGATTGCTACCTTCACCTCCATGAACTAGGTGAATGTTGACTAATCCCTAGCAGTAGCCTAGACATTAGTCATTGGCATGGTTGAATGACTGCCTGTCATTGCTCAAATATCCTAGAGCTTCACTCTTGGGTGGGTCCTACATACATGAATCACAATCTCATCCACATGTACAAGGGCCTATACATAAACACATGGATATGGAGTTGAATTACACAAACACATAAGAGATACATGGAACCAACATGAGATGGATTTTGCTAAACTTATACATATTATAAAATACCCATTATAAAGTAGTTAAATCCCTTACTACGTCATGTTTAATACAAACCTAGTATGTATTAAATATTAGTTATTCAATTCCCTTAACTTGATCATACCCATTTGATACCTTTTCAGCCTCAAACTGAAGCCTACTAAAGGGAGAAGGTCAAACCAATTAGCTACAACCCCGACATCTAGGAGTTAATCCCCCCTAAACCCTCCCCCTAGGGACTTGAGGTTGCAGAGGCATCGTTCGCCCAAGGACCGCCTATGTTCCTGCTTCCAAACTGGTCAAAGTCACATGTAGTTCTCCTAACAAGGTCTCTCAAGTAGCCTACACTTGGACTTCATACACGGTAAATCCCTTATACAATTAATAAATATGGGATAATGTGATTTTCCACCCAAGGGAGTTAATTAAGCATCGAAACTAATAATAATTTTCTCTCCAAACCCATCGAAGTTCTATTCATCTTAAGATTATCTCACTCAAAACATATAGGTGGACTATGTTTTGTCAAGAATGTTGGTATCTTGAATATATCTCCCAAAGCAAGTAGATCTAGCCATAACTATGTATGATGTTGTTAGGCAATCTTAATTCCATCTATCAATATGGAATTAATAAAGTATACATGTCCCTATAAGTAGTAGTCAAATATTGATATCCTGCATCCATAATGCGGGAAGCCTTGTTAGGAGTCCAAGTGAGGTCCCACCTTACTATATATCTATAAATCTAATATCATTTATGACCTCCTCTTAGATGAGGCACAACATACATCATCAAGGCCCCATTAAATCCTTTTGAACTTTGAAGAACATGTGTCCTTAATTTTAAACTCACATTAAACATAACTAAAATTTGAGCCATACCCAAGATAATTGACCACACTATGCTCATCATATAATCATATATAAATAAACTCTCCATACTACTTGTAATTTTGAGCCTTCTAGTTCCATTTACCTTATAATGTAACTCATTATCCCTGTAATAGCTTGGTTCTCAAACTAGATAGCAATTCAAACTTTCCATTTAAACTAAACCTGACCTTAATGGTCATCAGTCGGGTAACTAGAGTTGTTACATAAGATTTATCCCATAACTCAATCTTGTCAATGTTGTCAAATTAACAATAGTTTCCTTCCATTTGGTATACAATTTGTATTGTGCTTCATTAAAGGTAGAGTAATAATTTCAATATCAAGGTTCACATATTTAAAAGTGATAGATATCACATAGTCATACAAAGTGTTTATCATGATATCAATGAATTATTAAATTATCAATTTTCAACATTAAGGATATGGTTATAAATCATGGTTGTAGTACCATTAAATGGAGTCATCATTACTTACAATTATGCAACCATGAGCCCAAATCGCATATCAGTTATATTCGTTTCCTAGTTCATATTATACAGTTATCTTAAAGCTAAAGATGTGTCCTAGACTACCTTTCCATCTTGTTTCACTTTGGAGGCCCAACATAAACATATAATGAATTTCAAGGGTAAGATCCTATATGACAACTTTAGGTTTGTAAATCAAGTGTTTATTCTCATATTTTAATGGTCACAAGGCGTAGAAAGTTCATGAAATCATGACACAATTGCCACTATCCACAACCAATCTACTATAAACCCAATTCCATAATGAAATGATTGACCTAACTCAACATACTTAAAACTTTGTAATTAATAAAAACTCATAGAATTATAACAACCTTCGTTCCATCTTTTACTATTCGACCATCACATGTTCACAATGGTTTTCTTGAGGTGAAAGTCACCAAAATATTAGTTTCAACATAATTTGAACTTGTGGATTGGCAAGAACAAATACAATATTTAAGTACTTAATGCATTCCTATTTATTCTCGAATAGGTCTCAAGTATCATAACCTCAACACTCGTGAAGCTAACTCCTTATAAATCAGAATGGTTTATAATATTTATAATATTTCTCAACTATAATTAAGATATTCTAAAATTAACTATGCAATATAAATCATAGTGTCTTTATCAAAAATTTCACCATGATGAGGTTATGGGTTACCTAATTCTTTAAAACCTTTATTTACTTTCTAAAATTGAAAAGATCTGTGATGCAGTCTATGCTTTAATGATATGGCAATTTAAACGCTGAATATTTTAGATTAGGTTCACAAATACACATAGATCATTTCATGGAACTGTTAGTTATTATTCACTATTTTACTTTAGTCTCCCTTAAATCTTTATATGATAGCCAGAAGAGTAGATATTTGAAACTTTATACTATTGAAAGATTTGTATACTTTAGCTTTCCATGATTCGGGTGCTGAAATTAGCATTCCTTTCTCTTGGTGCTTCTAATGTTGTGTCATTCGTCTAAAGCCACTTCATACTTCAAGGACGTCCTCCTTCCAATGCTCCTGTAGCTTTCTCCAGAAATCTACTCTCCTTGCGTCTTCACCACTACCGAAGCCTTCTGTTACAATTTGTTGGATATCTTGATCCTATTCAAAAACTCTCATGGCTGCGCAAGCAAGGACGATGTGGCAAGGGTTGTTGAATTTGGTTTCACACCTGCCCTTATGCTTTTGCTCGAAAGTTTCTAAAGCCTTTTCAACAAATCCGTTTGTGCATATCCTCCAATCATGGCAGTCCATAAGACCAGATTGCTTTGAGACATTCTATCAAACCAGCTCACGTGCCCTTCCTATGCTTCCACACTTAACATACATATCTATATGGCAGTTAGAACAACAACATCTGACAAAATTCACGTGTCCTTTATCCTTTGATGGGTGTCCATACCCTATTCCAAATCTCCCATTTTAGTACAGGCTGGAAGGATGTTGGCGAAGGTTGCAGAAGTTGGCTCACATTTGCTTGAAAGTTTCTAAAGCCTTTTTATGAGGATGTGACAGTTTAATGGTAAATCAGTTGTCATTTAATGATAAAAGCCTCCAAAATATCACGTAAAATCTTTAAAAATCTCACTTACCACATAAAATCCAGATAAATATTGATTTGATAACTAGATGGAAACATTCTACTTCTATTTCGAATGTTTTTGTCAATTTGATGACAACTTTCTTTTTCATTTGCATTGCTTTATTTTTAAAATCTGTATGCAAATATTTCATAATAATATAATACTTAATTTCTTTAAGGAAAAAAAGTCTAGATTTGTCTAAATTTATTTTATTCTATTATTTAGCATTTATTCTTACATGTTTAATGCAACCACATGCAATTAAAATTTGCATGTACAAACACATTCTCTAAGATAGATATACTTTTCTAGATTTTGAAGTTACAACTTGAAAAATAAAATTGTTTGTGTCGAGAACTTTGAAATAAATTAGCCTTTCAAAACAGTCATGCAGTATCACAGTATCTTTTCAGTTTATGTTTTTCTGTGACACGTGAATCCATTCATCTTCCTTAGTTCTAGCATGCTTTTCAAAAGCTGATTATAGTATATACTTTAGAATTTTTTTTCTCCTCAACGATCTTTTGTATATACCTTCGCAGCTATTTGCTGTTTAATAATTCCCTTGAATGCTCTAGTAAATGTGTCCTATAATGTTTCTGCACTGGCTTTCTTTCGTTAATTTTAATATTCCCATGAATTGTATTAATGCTCTATACTAGGCTTAAATGGTTGTACTTTGTAAATCAAAAAACGGCAACTAGAGACTCCTTGCTTAAGGAAATTCTAACAATTCCCTTTATCCAGAGTATAAACGTATTTTTGCAGCTTCTTTGCAATAAATTTTATATAATATGTTTTAATGATTTTGTTATGCATTCTCAAACCTTAAAAGCCTGCTAGGATGATGAAGAATAAGATATTTCAACTAAATATTTTATGCATAACAAGCAACGTAAATATATAAGGTTCTCGGCTGACTTAGTAAAAATTTTGTTGTTAAGTAGGAGATATTTTGTTGTTAGTAAATATTTTGTTAAGCTTACTTAGCAACGAAATGAGAGAATGTCGGTAACTTCCTTTGAGCATTGCTGACCACCATCTTTAAAAATTTGAATAATACAGAGTGCCGACCAGTGGGAACATCGAGTTGAGATCCCATTTTGCAGACTAAATGTATCATATTTTTGTATTCAAATGCACACTTCCTTGAGAAAAGAGAAGAATCTCGTTGATGCTATTTGGCTATTAAACTGGTTTCTAATGATTATACCTATTAGATGATTCTGACCAAACTCAAATTCTATAGCTGGAATCCATTGATTCATGGAATATACACTTTAAGTAGAAACTTGTCGTAATATATTTGTCTTGACAGTGATGAAGTGAATAAGGGCCTCACAAACATAAAGAGTGCTGCTAAATGCAGTTTTATTTTTATTCTTTATATGATATAAATAACCGACGACACTTGCGTCCCATAATACGTTGGGAAATGTGAATATGGTATATACTATCCCTCGCATTTAGTATTATATAATCCCTTGCATGTTGGAACTACCTGTTTGATATCACGAGTTACCACTTTTGAGAAGTCTGTTTCTTTTGAGATTTATATCACTAATACCACCCTCCGGATTCCATTATTTGATTAAAAACTGTCAGTTTCACGTCTTTTAACGAATGCCAAACAACTGCATTACTACTGTATACTATGCTAAATGTACATCGCATTTCTACTGGAAAATTTATGTAGTATCCATGGCTATGTCGTTAAAGAACTAAAAATGCTCTCAATGTTTTCCTATTTAGCTTTTATAGACGAGTTCATATTGCACTAGAATAATGTATAACAAAATTAATTTAATTAGGTTTTGAATGTTACAAGGTTGATCAAGAATTATATTTAACAAATTATTAAATTTATTTTATCATTAAAAATAATGATAGAAGGAGAATTTAAATCAACATTCAGGTGATTATACTCTTAAATTTTTTAACTGCAATGTTTTAATCTTCAAAACTAAATCTATATGAAAATATAAATCTTCATTAGTAGAGTCTATTATAGTAAAAGAAATACAATCAACATTTAAATCGATTAACATAACTATTGCAACTCAATTTCAATTCTTATTTAGTTGAAAGGAACAGTCTAACAACAAATTAACATTTCAATACTAAGACCTAGTTCTGATAATATGTAAAAAAGAACCTAGAACAATACAGCAAGGTAATACAACAGAATAATAAAACAACAAACAATTAAAATAAGACACCAAAAATTATGTATATGACAAAATTAAACTAACAAAATAATACACAATTTGAAAGAATTTAATTTGCATTCTATATAATCAAATAATATTTTTTATAATTTTTTAATCTACAAAATCTAAATCAACTATAAATCAGAAATATGTTTAATTACGATTGTCAATATGTTATCACTTATACATTAATAAAGATAATAAGGTCGTCCTTCCAAATATATAATTTCTTGAAGGGAAGAAACGTACTTTTATACTCACCATAAAAGTAAAATTGTTAGGCATTCCCCAGGAAAGTTGCTGTTCTGAGATTTATATGTATTTTCGTTATGTAAAACTGTTTTTAACGTACTAGAGAGCACTGATGCGGTTCGGACATGAACATAAACCTTTTTCCTTTTACATGTTCCGTAGTGATAACACACAGCTAGTTCGCACACGGAAGGGAATTATAAAACAAAAAAAGTAGCTCCAAAAATGGATAGTATAATCAGTTTTCAATAGTGTATTACAATTCAAAAAGATGAACGTGCAATGTACATGTTATCGAAAATCTAAACCCAAAAAATAACTATTTTGCTGCAGAGCATTGTGAAGCAGAGAATCTAGATTATTGTATTTCTAAAAAACATAAATATTTCCTCTCATAATCCTAACCAAATAATTCTATATATACAGTGTTGGGGTATACAGAAATGCAACAACCACTGTTCTGTGACGTTCTTAAGCTTTTTGTGTGAGTCAAGTGCTGCCCAAATACCATTCCTAATACATTCGGCCTCAGTAGCTTCTGTTCAGTACAAAATGAAAACTGGTCTCGCTTTCATTCTTTATGTGTCTTGGTTTGCTTGGGCTATTTTGCTTTCTGAATCTCGGCCAATGAAGGTACCCAATATTTCTGTCATAAACTCTGGAGTTGCTCCTGCCCCCATTTTCATTGCGTTCCCAGTTGTTAATCTTACAAGTGAAGATGCAGTTAGTGGAGGAACACCCATAACGAACAATCCACAAGGCCATAGCCCAGGGGTTGGACATTGAACACGTTTATATTAAGAATATTAACGGTTATGTATACTGGTTTCTGTTGATTAATGAGAAGATGTTATCTTGCATTATCTTTCTTTGTACACCATATATCACGGACGGATACCAGTTTCAACATGATATATAGATATCCAGACTCATAGAATGTAATGTTCTATGTATTTGAATTTCACTGTTAGATTCTAAAGTGTGAATGGCAATGTGATGTAAGCCAAACATTTTCTTCATTTATATGGTGTTTATTTTGTAAGGTTTAAGTATTAGATTTTTTTTATTCCCATAGAAATGTAGCTCGAAAATACCATCATCACGAGAGACAAGTGAAGTAAAACATTTCAATATTTTTGAAAGACTTTCAACACATAGATAAGTCCACTGTTTTCGTTCTAAGCAACGTGGAAATGAGAGACGTATACTACTCTGCCCTTCACTTCCTCCTATTATGCTTTGAAGAAGACTAATACAAACATTAAAAGTAACATCTACCGTTGTCGGAAACAAACTTATGATATCCCGAAATGAGCTTAATTACGCAGAATTGCACACACATTCTAGGTTGTTTTCAGTACCTGGATATTATTGAAAAAATTGCAGTGCAGAACAGAATACAAAACAGAACACAACCCAGAGTGAAATGGTTGAAGAAGATGACTATATTGATTTAGCTTTAAATTACATTCAATTCAACAATATACAACAGTTTTATTTGCAATGAACAGTCTCATATTTCATTTGAGAGTTTTAAAATTTAAAAACTTCTAATTTTGTGAGAGATTTTATGTTTTTATTTTTTATTTCAATAATCTAAAATGTTTCTTTTTTTCACAGTTATGTGATAAAAAAATTTCAACGACTAAAAAGATTTTTTTTTCTTTGACTAAACTGCTGATTTATTTTAAATTATAATTAAAAATAATTTAGTATAATTCAAAAATTAAATCAATAATTATTAAATAAAAATAGTAAATCCCATAATATAACCTAAGAACATATTATATGCTCACCAAGATTATTTCAAGTGAGCGAGCTAAGGAAACGAGGAGTAAAAGACTAGATTTGTTCAACCGTGTTGCTTTAATGGATATTGCACTACTTAAGAAGTTGAAGATTCAATAACAATTTTCAGGTCCCCTAGGTAATGTTAATTTATCTTTAAAGACTAAAGTTCAAGGGGTACTGAGACCCTATCACGTCCTTTGAGTAGTGAGAGGTGATGCCACATAGTAGTGGGTCCTACGAGGTGAGAAGCTAATTCATGATTTGTCCAGTCTAAATTTGAAAATGTGTTTTAGCATCTCGGTTTGTATGGAAGAAAACTTTGGTCATGATGAGGATTTTTTCTATAGGAGCATTCCAGACCTGATATTTAATTAAATTGAGTTCAATCACAAAGTTACCAACCATGAAGTCTGTATATTGAGTCTGCCTGCCTACATAACAGGATGCGAATGGCCGCCACATACCCAATGAAATGGTAAGATCACTGATAAAAACACTTGGATTTTAGTAAGCTGGTGTCAGTGTCACATTTCAAGTGGGCTTAAATTTGTTGTCTAATTTTAATAATTAAAAGAAAAAAAAAATTGGTGCTGAAGAAATGGATGGCCAATTTTGGACATACATATTTGAGCAGTAAATGTAGTAAAAATGTCATAACAACACAAAGAGGAGGTCATTGGAGGAAGAGGTCATTGGAGGAAGGATAAAATAGAAGATTCAAATTCACATTTTTGATGGCAAGCTAATTAGCCATGTAAGATAAAAGATACATTTGATTGTAAGGATGAGTGGTTGGAAACAAATGTGAAGAAGAAATTGTAGTGGTCACACATTAATAAAGGACAACTAGCGGGTGCTAGATGAGTTGGAAGGAATCATTTTGGGGTTGATTAAACCCCATTTATATTTATGAGGGTGTAGCGTGTGTAGAAAAATGATCACGTATGATTTATGGAGGAGGTACACAATATGAATGTAGAATTAGTGCACATGGTAGGAAGAAGGTGAGTTTTAAAATCCAAAATTTTTGGTGGAATCAGAGGTGAAGGTATGTAAATGGGAAGGTATGAGGAGGACACACAAGAATTTAGGAGATGAAGAAAGTGAAAATAAGATTAACTGACAAGTAGAGAGAAGAGATGAGCGAGCACTTAAGAGGTGAAGATACATCTACAAGAGGAGATGGTACTGATGGTACTGATGGTCCTGAGATGCAGAAACAGTGTTGGCAGGAACGTGGATTGTCAGCTTAGACTAAGTCATGGGCATTGAGCATTAAAAATAAAGGACAAGTAGAACATGCAATTCAAGCATAAAGTAAGGTAAAAAGGAAATGTGACGTGCTAAACAAAGGTACTAACAAAGAGGAGAGGCTATAAGTGGGCCAGAGATGGTAGGAAACTATCATGAGACTAGATGGGTAGTGTGCCAATCGAAGACGAACCTGCTTGTGAGCAACGTCTCAATTAGTGGCTACATATAAATTACATCCACATAAAATTCATTATACTTGTTTTAATTATTGTGGTGCTAAATTCGAATAAAATTTCCATCCACTCAGCTATCCCATTATATAAATTTCCACTTTCAACAACATGGGCTTAAGCCAAAAACTTGACGTGGCAACATTCTAACTCCATAGAAATTTAAGTGGAGCTTACTTTCAAATATTCCGGATCAATTTCTAACAAGAAAGAGAACCATACAAATTTAATCTCAAATCAGATGTCAACATAGGATAAAGTCAAAAATGGAGGAAAGAGGTAGAGGAATTTTCACAGAAAAATTAAAACTTAAAAAATATCTTCAACACAGAGCTGCTGCTCATAAATTTCTATATGCTCACCTTCGCCTTAAAAATCAAAAGTAAATACATATATAAATATAGGTAAAAGTTAAAAGTCACGTGAAAAACATTCACGGAAGGGAGGGCACGAAATAAAATTTATTACAAATTACCTAACTGCATTTTCCCGATCAAAACGTATTTAATAAAGTGTCCTTTACATTAATATTAAAGCATAAATATCAATTTTTTGTATTACGAAATATCCTCTAGCGAAGGCGGCTTGGTAGATGGTTCCCCACCGTATCGCAATGGGTAACAACCCATAGTGCGATATCGTGGGCAATGGTTTGTTGACCGTGTAGTTAACGGCTGGCGGTGTAGATGAGCCATGATGATGTGGGGGTCTCCGGATGGTGGCGGGTAGGAGGACGGTGGTAGGTAGGACGGTAGCAGCTGGAGGTGATGACAGCAGTTGGGTTTACATTCCAACCTTCCCCCTTAAACATAACTGCACTGTCCACCATGCCCAATCTGTTTCTTTAAAAAATGAAATTATGCCTTTGTGAAAATATCTGCACTTTGCTCTTCTAATCTGCAAAACTCTAAAAATATGTGACCATTGTTAATTAATTCCCTGATAAAGTGATACCTGGTATCAATATGCTTGCTTCTCTTATGGAAGACTGGATTTTTTGAGAGAGTTATTACTGAATTGTTATCATAGTAAATTTTTGTTTCCTCCATTTGTTCATTTTGCAATTCTTTCAAAATTCTTCTCATCTAGACTGCCTGGCATGCTGCACTTGTGGCTGCCACATATTCTGCTTCACTTGATGAAAGATAGACTATTGGTTGCTTCTTTGAAGACCATGAAACAACTCCAGTCCCAAAATTAAATACATAACCAGATGTGCTTTTTCTGTCATCAATACTGCCAACACAGTCACTGTCTATGTATCCTATGAGTTTGAACTCATCTGAATTTGAATACTTAATACCAAAATTTCTTGTTCCACTTACATACCTTAAAATTCTCTTCCCAGCTTTCCAATGGGTGTCTTTTGGTGTTTCCATAAACCTGGAAATCAAACTTACTCCATACATAATGTCTGGCCTTGGGGCTGTGAGATGCATGAGACTTCCATCAAGCCTCTTAAACAAAGTTGGATCAACATTAGACCCTCTATCATCCTTGCTTAGTTTCAGACCTGTCACTGTAGGTGTTGGTGTTGGTTTGCACTTCATCATATTAAACCTTTTCAAAATGTCATTTGCATATTTTGACTGTGAAATAAAAATACCATTTTTATTTTGATTCACTTCAATGCCCAAAAAATACTTCATCAGACCTAAGACTGTCATTTCAAATTCTTTCTTCATGTCTGCCTTGAACAGATCAATTGACAAATTACCAGTGAAGATTAAATCATCAGCATATAAACATACTATCAATATTTCACCTTCTTCATTCATTTTTGTATACAGTGTGGGCTCACTGCTACATCTATTAAATCCATTCAGTAAAAGATAACTATTTATTCTGTTGTACCAAGCTCTTGGGGCTTGCTTCAATCCATACAATGCCTTTTTCAATTTGTAAACTTTGTCTTCTTGACCCAGAATTTCATACCCAGGTGGTTGATCCACATAAACTTCTTCTTCTAAATAACCTTTTAAAAAAATTGACTTTACATCCATTAGAGATACAGACCACTTATTCTGAGCTGCTAATGGTAAAATCATCCTTATAGTATCCAATCGTGCTACAAGTGCAAATGTCTCATTGTAATCAATTCTAGGCTATTGTGAATAACCCTTTACAACTAATCTTGCTTTAAGCTTTTGAACTTCATCTTTTTCATTCAATTTGGTTTTATAAACCTATTTTACTCCAATGACATCTTTGTCTTTTGGAAGACTGACTAGATCCCATGTCTAATTCTTTTCAATTGCTTCAATCTCTTCATCCATAGCACTTACCCATTTATCATCTTTGACTGCATCTTCAAAATGAACTGGATCTTCTATTTGAGAATAAAATGCAGAAAGAGAAATCTGATATGAATTATTCTCACCTTCATTTTGCTCATATATATCTCTTATGCTTCTAATTTTCTATCTTCTCAGACTTGCCAATGTAGGATTTGACATATCACTTGAACTATGTAGGATTTGACATATCACTTGAACTTGTGGAATGTGGACCCGATGGTCCTACTGTAGATGGTGTTAGTTGTCCTCTTGTTGGACTATTTCCTTGAATGCATGAGGTTGTTCTTACAGTCGATGTTGGTGTCACTTGTGGAATACTTTGTTGAGCTTGAATGGGAGTGGTAGGAGTCACAATAGCTAGAATATTTTTTGATGTTAAAAATTTATTCTCCTCTTGAGGTATACTAGCTAAAATATTGACTGTCTTCTCTATGCTTCCATCCCATGCTTCATCTTCTACAAATTGTACATCTTTGTTGATTATAACTTTCTTTGTCGTTGGACTATAGAGCTTATAAGCTTTGGATTCTTCACTCTATCCAACAAATATATATTTTTCTCCTTTATTATATAGCTTCTTTCTCAATTCATCAGGCACATGTGCATATGCTACACATCCAAATACTCTCATGTGAGTAACACTATTTTTTCTTCCTGTCCATGCTTTTTCAGGTACCATATTCATGACACTTTTCATTGGACACCTATTCATTATATAGGCTACACAAGATATTGCTTCTGCCCAATATTCATTTGACAAATGTTTGGCTTTCAACATGCTTCTAGCCATTTTCATGATTGTTTTGTTTTTCCTTTCAGCTACTCCATTTTGTTGAGGTGTGTATCTAGTTGTGAACTGCTTGTGAATTCCATGATCTTTGCAAAAATTAAAAAATTCTCTTGAAATATATTCACCACCTCTATCTATTCTCAACACTTTGATATAATAACCACTTTGTTTTTCAACCAAATTCTTGAACTGATGAAATAGATCAAACACTTCATTTTTCTACTTTAGAAAATAAACCCATATTTTTCTTGAATAATTATCAATGAATGTCAAAAAAAAAAACTACCAACTATTGAAGGTGTTTGCATAGGTCCACACAAATCTGAATGTATAATTTTCAAATGGGCTTTTGCTCTAGTTAACTTTCCAGCTGGAAATAATTCTCTATGTTGTTTTCCTAAAATGCACCCTTCACATACCCTTTCTGGTTTTTCTATTAAAGGTAGTCCCTTGACCATGCATTTCTTATGAAGTAAATTTAAACCTCCAAAATTGAGATGCCCAAATCTCAGGTGCCATAACCAGTTTTCATCTTTTATCTCAGGTTGAAAGATTGTCTGCACTACTATTGTTGTTTCTTCTCTACCTACTTGTGAATTCATTAAGTGTTGTGCTTGAGCATAATTTATATTCAAATCTGGCCTTATCTTTAGGAGAAACATTCTATTGTTTGTCATTCTGACTTTTAAAATAAGCTGGTCGCTTGGGTATTTGTCTAAAATTGTGCACAGACCATTTTTGAAGGTTACTCTATACCCTTTTTGAACTAGTTTCCCTACAATCATTAAGTTATGTTTCAGACCAGGCACAAAATACACATCTAAAATATACTTTTTCTCCCCCTATTTAGTTAGAATATTGACATCTCATTTTCCCTTGACTGACACTTTGTTGTCATTTCCCAATGTAACATCAGATTTTACATTCTCATCTAAACTTGAAAACATTTCTAGATTCCCTGTCATATGATTGCTACAGCCTGAATCTAAAAACCGTACATCTTTTTCATTTGCTTGAGCAACATTACAAGCTAAAAACATTGTGCTCTTATTTGAATTCTAATTTTGACCTTCTCTTGGAAAATTTGTATTTTGTCTATTATTATCATACTGTTTCTTTCTACGCTCATTCATATAATGCCCATTATTTTTACAGTAGTGACATTGGACTTGAGATTTATCATACCTTTGATTTTGTGACTGATTCTGTGTTGGGTTTTGGCTTGAGTCTTGATTGCTACCTCTTCCACTTGAGCTTGATAGACTGTATCTTTCACCTCTATAAGAGTTTCTTCCTCTTCCTCTTGATCTACCTCTACCTCTTCCTTGACTGACTAAAGCCTGAGTTTTGAAAGCATGCTCCAGTGATGTATCTGTTGACCTCTTCAGCCTGTGTTCATGAGAAATTAGAGATGCATACAACTCATCAACTGAGAACTGTGAGAGATTCTTTGTCTCCTCTATAACAACTACAATTGATAGAAATTTTGTGGGCAAACTTCTTAAAATCTTTTCAACAATTTTGGTATCTTCCAAATTCTCTCCATGAGACCTAATTTGATTAACCACCCCAATGACTTGGGTGTAGAATGAATCTACAGATTCATTTCCTTCATACATATTATTTCAAAATCTCTTCTCAGCATTTGTAGCTTTGCTGTTTTAACTTTTGCCATGTCTTGATAGGCTATTTGAAGTATGTCCCATGCTTGTTTGGACTTTGTTGCTGCTGAAATCCTTAGAAAAATGCTCTCATGTACAGCTTGAAACAGATAAAATAAAGTCTTTGAGTCTTTCTTCCTCGTGTCTTTTAATAAGTCTTTCTCTGCTTGTGTTAAAGCATTGTATGCTACTGCATCTACTAGCTCTGGAAATCCATTCTCTACTAAATCTCATATATCTTGTGAGCTAAATAGTGCTTTCATGGTAATTGACCAATACTCATAATTCTTCCCATTAAACTGTGGAATTTGTGGGTTTGTCAAGCTTGTGCTTGCTACCGTTTTTGAAATTTACCCAGATAATCTGATTTGATAAACTTGGCTCTAATAATCGAACTAGCTCTAATACCACGTGAAGGAAAGAGGCAGAGGAATTTTCACAGAAAAATTAAAACTTAAAAAATATCTTCAACATAGAGCTGTTGCTCATAAATTTTTGTATGCTCACCTTCGCCTTAAAAATCAAAAGTAAATACATATATAAATATAGGTAAAAGTTAAAAGTCATGTGAAAAACATTCACGGAAGGGAGGGCACGAAATAAAATTTATTACAAATTACCTAACTGCATTTTCCCGATCAAAACGTATTTAATAAAGTGTCCTTTACATTAATATTAAAACTTAAATATCAATTTTCTGTATTACGAAATATCCTCTGGTGGAGGCGGCTTGGTAGATGGTTCCCTGCGGTATCGCAATGGGTAACAACCCATATTGCGATATCGCGGGCAACGGTTTGTTGACTGTGCGGTTAACGGTTGGCGGTGTAGATGAGCCATGATGCTGCGGGGTCTCCGGACGGTGGCAAGTAGGAGGACGGTAGTAGCTGGAGGTGATACTAAGCGTAACTTTATTAAGAATGAACGAAGAGATGTTAACCATATTTTCTGCTTCATTTCAAGCGAGCCTTAATTTATACATAACTAAGTCTATTAGAATTTGTACTGGAGTCTACCTTTGGTATTAAGGTCATAAAGAAAAAGAAAACTAAGATTCTGTACTTCAGTGAAACAATAGCTGTGAACTTAATGTCCTTTTATAACGCTAAATAAAAGGACTTTTTGCAGTTCTGAAAATTCGATGTATAGAGCAGGAATTTTATTTTTGGGCATTCCCAGATAAAGGTCGGGTTTAAAACTTTGGTCAGACGAATCGAAAACTGGAAATAAAGATTCCTGCAACAACCAGGTAGCTTGAACATGGAGCTGAATTATATAAAATAATACCTTTTTCACTTTTCCAAAGCAAATTAAAAGTTCTAATAGGAGAGTGTGGGATTCATGTGTTGTCGGTAAGATAAATTATTAACAGAATAACGAAAGTTGTGTAGTGGCAGGACCACATATGTTTGTGAGGCCCTTATTCATTTCTTGGCTGTCCTGACCTTTCAATTAATATTTTAAAAAGTTGAAACTTGACCTGTATATTCAGAGAATCTAAGGATTAGAATCCTTGGAATCAGAGGGTCGTGCGTATCTTGCAATAAATAATCAGGGATAATAGTAAAATAATGTTCATTACAATTTTTTTTAAAAATCTATACAATTTTCTATAGGAAATGGAATCTCAATTCAAAAAATTTAGTGGTACAGAATATGATTATCAAAATACAATTGATTTGATTTTATTCTTATAAGAATTTTTTTTTAAATGTGTAATATTTATCATTTTATAAAAAAATTACAAATACATATATAATTATTAAGATTAAGAAATATACTGTTTTAAAACAAAATTATAAATATTTTAAATTTGTTTTAAAGTATTATCTATTTATATATGTATTATATATTTGTTATGAGTATATAGATTTAAATTCAGTAAATGATTCTAATGAAAAAAAACATATTATTGTTTTCATCTATTAATTTCACACAATTGAACTACAATCTTTTATTCTATATATTTTATAACAATAATATTTAATTTTTATTTTCTAATAATTTATAAATTAATTATATTATTCTCGATATAGTTCAGATTCTTTTCAAACTATAAATCACTGTAAAAGAAAATGACGACTTAAATGGGGAGTACCCGCTGTTCAATTTTTTTACAATAAAAAATGTCCTGGCATGTGTTATTGCCGGTGCCTTCACAAAGAATCCTGAGCCAAATAAGTCTATATATACTCCGCCGAAGTATAGAGAAACACAACTACTTGATAGTTAGCTATTTCTCTCATCGAACTGCTGTCTTTCCTATAGTTGCTAATATATCTGATTTGAGTTTCTGCTTATTTCTTTTAAGATGAAGCCTGGTCTTGCTTTCATTGTTTATGTGTCCTTCCTTTGTTGGCTTATTCTACTTTGTGAAGCTCGGCCAATTAGGGTACCCAATCCAGCAGTCCTGATACCTTCACCAGCTATCGCTCCAATCATTTCTGTGGTGTCCACTGGTAATCAGAGTGAGACAGAAAGCTATAATGATTTCAGAGGAAATCGATATGTTGGACCTCCAAGAACTAACAACATAAAATATGGTGGTTACAAAACAAATGAGAATGACATTGCTCCAGCACTACCCACGATGATTCACCCACAAGGTCATAGTCCTGGAGTAGGACACAGTGATCCCTACTCTCTCTGCTGTTGAGCAGCTAAATAGAAGAATGTGTTTGCTTTAAGAATTTCATATGTTATGTTTAATGTGGCTTCTCCGTTAGTTAACTAATCTTTACTTAGTAGTTCTTAGAAGCATAGATCGTGGAGGAATGCTGTTTTCACCATGATTTATGGACTTGGCGAGTCATAGTGTGTAATGTTTCATGGGATTTATTTCCTTATTAGACTGTGAAATGTATGACTGGAAACTGGAATGTGGTGTTCTTCTTGTTCTTTCGATGAATAATATTTCGTTCTTTAAAACAGTTTTTGTTTTGTCCCATTTTCTTTGAGACCAAAGATATTCATTTCACGTTTTCAGTTAAGATACAGTGTATTGCTCGAAAATGAGGACCAAACATCAAAACAGATTAGATTGAATGCGCTGCGGCATGCGTAGCAGAGTGGAGTTTATCCTAAAAGCTGTAGGATAAAATATACCATTGATATGTTTTGTCGAATAATTCACATTGTTTAGAAATACTTTCAAAACAAAGTTATTTTGAGAAAAATTATTTATATATAAAAAATAATTATTTAAAATACTGTTCTTTTTATTTCTATATTATATTATGAAATTTTTACTTGTAGACAATTTAAATTGATAGCTGAATTGAATTTATTTTATATTTTAAATTATTTTCTTGTTCTATGTATTTTTGTAAAATTAATTGAGTGAGAAGTATTTTTTTATTGTTGAATTGATCTAGTTAGAAATATAAAAGTCAGTAATATATATTTGTGTATAAAAATTAAGAAAGAAATAATACTTTCTATTGAATTCATTCAACTAGAAAGATGAATTTTTTTTTTTAGTATATTCCCATTTCCTCTACTTTATCCTACTCCAATTAGATGAGTCGACTATTAATTTTAGCTGAAAATCAACTTACAGTTTATTTTTGAAGGTTTTGCCAAATCAAATTAGTCTTATATGATAAACATTAATTATGTCTTAATCAAATAGTGTTGATTAAATGCTTTACTATATAGAGCAAATAACTTGACATCATTTGTATGCAATAATCTTAAGCACTCCACGAAATTTAGTAATATGGAGCAATAAAAAACATCATTAAAAGGATATTCATGGTTCTAGCTAATAGATTAGTAATACATAAAGGGACAAGAACCATATAAAGGAAGTTATAAAGTGGATTTGGTTATTAGATATAATTTTCAAATGGATTAAATATTATAATACAAGATGAAAACTAAAATAAAATATTATTTTTGTTAAATTAGTTAGAAAAAAACCAAGAGAAAATATTTTATGGTTAATACAAATATACAAGCAAAAAATTGAACATGATTGTGTGAATCAAAATAATAATTATCAAATTTTTGTCTTTACTTATAAGTACCATTTAAATGAGGTTGGTAGAGATATCCTCTTTGAATCCATTGATTTAGGTCACAATAAAGAAGTGAATGCCAAATAAGCTATCTCCACGCAACCAATTTCTTGTATTTATCTAACTAAAATGAGACCTTATCAATTATATATTGTTATATTCAATTGTACTATTTTAAGGATATGTGTAGGGGTGCATTATGTAATTTATCAATCATAAAAAAATGGGTTATTTATTCCCTATTGGTACATGTATAATTTATAATATCAAGTGATCACCCATAATGGATATTCAATTCATTTAGGCTATATAAGATATATTATTTTTATCTAGTAACAAGTCTATCTTTAAAAAACTTGACCTCATACATGGATTTCACATCAATTTTTGTTGTTTCCTAAAGTAAAGTAGTTCTTCATAGTCAAATTCATCTTCAACAACATAAGTTGATCCTAAAAGTCTAGTATATGTGGTCAAAGTAACACTAAATTGGGATGATAGAAACTATAAAATTATCCTTTTTCACCTACAATTATTTTAGCATACAATTTCATAGTGTTATATATTGATGCAGGAGCATCCAGTGGTGTGAAGGAAATCTTGCATCACCCAAAAAGATGATTTCCACTTATGTTCCTATTGTTTGCTTTTTGTAGATGTTTTTGCATTTATTGATACCCTTTTCATCGAATCAGAGTTTCCAAATTTCAGAATTGCTTTTCTACTTTTTCTACACAACTGCTATTTTTAGTAGGTGTCAATTTTAAGGTGTGAGAAGACAAAAATTTAAGGGAAGCAACTTGATGGAAAAATAATCACTTTTGCGAAAGAATCACGTCAAGATCATTCATGGTTTGAAGGTTATTCAAGTTCCAATTTCTTCTTTTTGCCTTGAAAAACCTTCTGAGTCTAGTTTGAGGCACTAAATGGTCCTGTACGGGCCTAGAAATTATTAGAACTAGTGGAGTGGATTACTAGCACGTTCTTCACTCTGAGACCTTTCTGGCGGTACAAACGGTTTGAAAAATGGAGTCTTGGATTGAAAGTTATGGCTTTTGGAAGTTGGCCGATTTTGGGAAAATTGCCAATTTTCAAATTAGGACTTAGTTTTTGAATTTCAAATTGTAACTTTTGGGCCAATCACCAAAAAAATATTATCTCAAATGTTGTTTTTGGTTCCAAACCAAAAGGGGTCTATTTATGGGCTAGTTTTTTATTTTTGAGTAACTTTTTGGAAAAAAGCGGTCATATGCTGTGAAAGGGGAATCTGGGTAATTTTCTATAAGTCTATAATTTGCATCTATCACAAAGCTTGAGGATTTGAGATCCTTTGCATGTAAGAGTTCCATATTTTTGAATAAATTACTATTCTCTATTTTGTGAGTGTTATTCTGTGTCTCGGGTTTGCTCCCTTGTTAGGTGGTATTAGAGCAGGTTTTCTTGAGCATGTGGACAGATCGCCGATCGTGAGGCAGTTCACACTAGGACCGTGGTTGTGGGTTCAAAGCATTCAAGATGCCTCCAAGAGTGATGCCTGGTAGGCATGGTGGTGCCAGAGGTGGCAGAGGTGGCATAAATGTTGGTGGAAGATATCCATTTACGACTGAGGGTTTTAGAGCCCTCCATAGACAAATTGATGCATTGAAGGAACAAATGAGAAGAGGGTTAGACCCAAGAAGGAGAGGCGAAAGCAAGGATGAAGAAAAGGTTGATGATATAGATGTAGAAGAGGAAGAAGAATCTATTGATTGAGATAAAATGTGGTTTATTAGGGCCATTTCGAAGATAGGAAAAAGACTCAAAATAGAAGTCCCCATTTATTTCGAAAGTCTAAACTTGGAAGAGTTGATTGACTGGATCAACGAGCTAGAAGAGTATTTTGAGTATGAAGAAGTAGAGGACCCAGATTGGGCTAAGTTTGCAAAAATGAAGTTGAAGGACCATGCCAATATTTGGTGGAAAGAGGTCCTATTGGAGAGAAATTGAAGAGGAAAAGGAAAGAACAGTAGTTGGGATTGCATGGTAGAGAAACTGAAGAAACAGTTTATACTAGTGGACTATGAGTTAGATCTGCTGAAGAAATTGCAAGGGTCGAGGCAAGGAAGTAGATCTGTGCAAGAATACATAGAAGATTTTCACAAGATGATCATCAGAATAGGCCATGCAAAGGCCAACAAGTAGAAGGTATCCCATTATCTTAATGGGTTACGGCCGAGCATTCAAGAGGAGCTAAGCTTGGTCAGAATGACCACCATTGAGGGTGCATACCAGTTTTCTCTAAAAGTTGAGGAGAAGCTGAACAAGAGATTTGACAACAAGCAAAAAGGCTGAGGAGGTCAAAGTAGAAGAGGTGAAAATAATGATAACTTCTACCACCCTCATGGTCAAAACAGTGGTGATCAAAGGGGTAGAGGATGAGAAGGTGAAAGGAAAAATGAAGATGTGGGTACCAGTCAAGGTCAAAAGAATGATAACTTCTACCACCCTCATGATCAAAATAGTGGTGATCAAAGGGGTAGAGGATGAGGAAGATCTAGGCCAGGACCCAAAAGAGGTGTTTTTAGAGGAACTTGTTTCCATTGTTGTGAAGAAGGGCATCGAGCCTATGAATGTCCACAACACCAAGGAACAACAGACAGAAGGTCTGAAGGCTATGGAAAGGTTGCACATGTAGATGAGGAGGCTCAATCTGAGCATTCAGATGATGCTTAAAGGGGAGAAGCCCTAGTGGTTAGAAGAGCCCTTGTAACTGAAGAGAAGGAGCCAGAACAGAGGAAGAATCTATTCCGCACAAGGTGTAAGTGTGAAGACAAATGTTGTGATGTCATTATTGATAGTGGAAGCACTAATAATCTAGTGTCAGAAGAGATGGCTATGAAGTTGAAGCTGAAAAGGGAAAGATATCTAGATCCATATCAGATTGCCTAGTTGTAGAAAGACCACAAAGTTCTAGTCAATGAGCAGTTCCTTGTGAAGTTCAAGATCGAAAGCTATCGTGATAAGGTACTTTGTGATATCATCCCCATTGATGCATGTCACATATTGTTGGGGAGGCCATGGTAGTTTGATATGTGTGTTGTACATGATGGCCATGCAAACACTTACTCCTTGACGAAGGATGGAGTCCGCCATAAGTTGAAACCCCTGAAGAAGGACGAAGAAAAGGTATGCAGTAGTGCTAGAATTTGTTTTGTTGATGGAAGGAAATTTTTTGAAGGCATGAAGCATGAGTGTATGTGTTATGCATTGATTCCTAGAATGGATAAGGAAGGTAGTGAGGAGGTACCAGTAGAAGTTTTTGGACTATTGGATGAGTTTCAGGAGATTATTTCTGATAACGTACTTGAGGGTTTACCACCAATAAGGAAGATCAGTCATTAGATTAACTTGATCCTTGGAGCCAGTTTGCCAAATAAGGTAGCTCATAGAATGACTCCTGCAGAAAATGAGGAGTTGAACAAACAAGTTTAGGATTTTTTGAGAAAGGGTTTGATTCAAGAAAGTCTGAGCCCATGTGTTGTACCTTTAGTACTAGCACCAAAGAAGGATGGGGAGTGGAGGATGTGTACAGACTCCCGAGCCATAAATAAGATAACAATCAAGTATAGATTTACCTTGCCAAGGATGGATGACCTGATGGACTGTTTGAGTGGACCTCAGTACTTCACAAAGATATATCTGAGAAGTGGATATCACCAAATCTAGATTTGTGAGGGAGATGAATGGAAAAATGCCTTCAATACCAAAGAGGGCCTATACGAGTGGTTAGTCATGCCTTTTGGGCTAGCCAATGTACTGAGCACATTCATGCGGCTCATGAATGAGGTACTAAAAGAGTTTTTGGGAAGTTTTGTCATTGTGTATTTAGATGATATTTTGATTTTTAGTAAGAACTTGGATGAGAATTTAATGCATATTCTTAGGGTTTTTGAGAAGTTAAGAGAGGAGAAACTATTGATAAATTTGAAAAAGTGTAGTTTTGTTAAAAAGGAGTTAGTGTACTTGGGGTTTGTTGTCTCAACAAAGGGTCTGAAGATGGACCCAGAGAAGGTGAAGGCTATTCTAGAATGGCCTACCCCAAGAATTGCTATTGAGGTGAGATCTTTCCATGGTTTGGCTAGTTTTTATAGAAATCTCTTTAGAAACTTCAGTAGCATTTGTGCACCCCTGACTGAAACAATGAGAGGGGATAGAAAAGAGTTCAAGTGGGGCACTAGAGCAGCAAAGAGTTTTGATTTGTTAAAGCAGAAGGTGATAGAGCAACTAGTTTTATCCCTCCAAGATTTCAATAAGGTGTTTCAGGTGGATTGTGATGCCAGTGGTTGTGCCATTGGAGCAGTGATGAGCCAAGAAGGTAAGCCTATTGCCTATTTTAGTGAAAAGTTAAATAATGCAAAGAGAAAGTACTCTGTATATGATTAGGAATTTTATGCAATAGTTCAAGCATTAAAGAAATGGAGGTAGTATCTATTGCCAAAGGAATTTGTTTTGTTTACTGATCGTCAAGCATTACAGTATTTGAGTAGTCAGGGAAAATTAAATCAAAGGCATATGAAATGGGTAGAATTTTTGCAGAGTTATACCTTTGTTTTAAAGCATAGGAGTGGCAAGTCAAATAGGGTTGTAGATGCTTTAATTAGGAGGAAAACATTGTTGATAGAAATGCAGATTGAAGTGGTTGGGTTCAATGAACTCAAGACATTGTACCTTGAAGATCCTGATTTTGCAAAGGCTTGAAAAGCTTGCAAGGAGCCTGGTACAGTTGACAGGATGAAGTGGCTATATTTCATAATCCAAGATGGCATGCTATTTAAGGGAAGTCAATTGTGTATTCCAAGGAGTTCCATGAGGGAGAACTTGATAAAGGAGAAGCATAGTGGAGTAATGGCAAGACATTTTGGTTGGGATAAGACCACTGCCATTATCAATGAGCATTATTATTGGCCTCAGTTATCACAAGATGTGAAGAAGTTTGTGCAGAGTTGTAGGGTATGTCAGATGGCTAAAGGAGTGAGCCAGAATACTAGGTTGTATCAGCCCTTACCTATACCAGAGAGGCCATAGGAGGATATAAGTATGGACTTTGTTCTTGGTTTACTAAGGAAATAGAGAGAGAATGATTCAATATTTGTGGTAGTTGACAGGTTTTCAAAGATGGCACATTTCATTCCATGCCAGAAGACCCATAATGCAATCCACATTGCTAACTTGTTCTTCAGAGAAGTAGTGAGACTACATGGTCTGCCAAAGAGTATAGTCTAAAATCGTGATACCAAGTTTGTGGGATACTTTTGGAGGACCTTGTGGAAAAAGTTGAAGACATAGTTGAAGTTTAGTTCTGCACACCATCCACAAACTGTTGGGAAGACTAAGGTTGTGAATAGAAGTCTGGGTAACCTACTGAGATGCTTGGTAGGAGACAAACCCAAGGGATGGGACTTGATCTTACCCCAGGCAGAATTTTCTTACAACAATTCTATCAACAGAAGTACTGGTAGATCACCATTCCAGATTATGTACGGAGGAAATCCTAGGACCACTCCAAAATTGAGGAAGATGGACCAAGAGAAGAAGATAAGTGCCGAAGCCGAAGACTTTGCAGAGCACATCAAGGATATGCATGAGAAGGTAAGAGAACATATTAACAAGATGAATATGCATTATAAGGTTAAGACAGATTAGAAGATGATGTATAAGGAGTTTTATATTGGTGATGAAGTGATGGTCCACTTGAGGAAAGAAAGGTTTTCAGTGGGAACCTATAACAAATTAAAGATGAAGAAGTTTGGTCCCTTTAGAATTCTAAAGAAGCATGATTCAGGGAATACATATGAGGTAGAGTTGCCAGATGGAGTCAACATTTCCCCTATGTTCAATATTTTAGATCTGAGAGAGTATCATGAAGGTGGCGTAGAGGAAGTACCAGCAATGGAACACTGTGGCATTCTAGCACCTACTTCAGAAAAGAAGGAGATTGAAGAAATCCTAGATAGCCATGTGGGAAGGAGTACCATAAATAGGCAGTATGAAGAATATTTGGTGAAGTGGAGAGGAATGCCTCTAGAAGACTCATCCTTGTTGTCTAAGGTAGAGGTTGACCATTTGGGTTTTCCTCAACCATCTGAGATGTGACGGGTTCACTTCTCAAATTACCCTAGGTGTCTAATGTAGGAGCATCAAGTGGTGTGAAGGAAATCTTGCATCACCCAAAAAGATGATTTCCATTTATGTTCCTTTTGTTTACTTTTCGTAGATGTTTTTGCATTTCTAGATACCCTTTTCGTTGAATCAGAGTTTCCAACTTTTAGAATTGCTTTTCTACTTTTTCTTCTCAACTGCTATTTTTAGCAGGTGTCAATTTTAAGGCGTGAGAAGAAAAAAATTTATGGGAAGGTTCTTCATGAAAAAATAAGCACTTTGGTGAAAGAATTAGGTCAATATCATTCATGGTTTGAAAGTTATTCAAGTTCTAGTTTCTACTTTTTGCCTTGAAGAACCTTTTGAGTCCAGTTTGAGGCACTAAACAGTCTCGTACGGGCTCAAAAATCATTAGAAATAGCAAAGTGGATTCTAGCCCATTCTTTACTCTGAGACCTTTCCAATGGTGCAAACGGTTTGAAAAACATAGTCTTGGATCAAAAGTTATGGCTTCTGGAAGTTGGCCGATTTTTGGAAAATTGCCAATTTTTGAATTAGGACTTAGTTTTTGAATTTCAAATTGTAACTTTTGGGGCCAATCACCAAAAAAATATTATCTTGAATGTTGTTTTTGGTTCCAAACTGAAAGGGGTCTATTTATGGGCTAGTTTCTAATTTTTGAGTAACTTTTTGGAGAAAAGAGGTCGCATGCTGTGAAAGGGGAATCTGGGTAATTTTCTGTAAGTGTGTACTTTGCATGTATCACAAAGCTAGATGATTTGAGATCCTCTGCAACAGTTCCATATTTTTGAATAAAATATTATTCTTTATTTTGTGAGTGTTATTCTGTGTCTTAGGTTTGCTCCCTTGTCATATATATTGTTGTAGTAATAGAAAAAGTAGTCTTTTTCCCTTACTTGGCTTGATAATTGACATTAAAACTGAATTAATGGTGTCTTGGAGCTGTGTTGTAATGTGTTGTACACATTCATATTATTGTAGGACCTTTATTTGATTAAAACATGCTTTAATTGTTCCTTTACAAAGGTGTTGTGAAGTGTTGTATCACACTTTCACACTTTTCTATGATTTATTTACTTAATTAAGCCTTATGGGTCCCTTCTTAATAAAAAGTATTTAAATTTATACCTTAATTAAGTGTTATGAAGTGTTATAAGAAAATTTCACATTTATCTAGGCTGGCCTTAATTAGTTGTGGTTAATTTGAGTAATTGACCCCCTTTAATTCAAATTCAAACCTTATTTGTGACACCTCCCGAAGATCTATCCTGACACCTAGTAATTAAATAGTATAACATTTAAATAGGGAAAAATTAGGTCCTAGAAAATGGTGCAAGGACCCATTCACCCTAGGTTCCAAATGGGTCCTCCCTTAATAGGACCCCCCCTTTTTAGTTGATCTAAAAGGGATTTCTAACACTCTTTCCATCTCCCCAGGTTAGCTCCTAGAAAAGTGAGCCAAGACCCATTCACCCATGGGTCCTCCCTTAATCCCCAGGTTAGCTCCTAGAAAAGTGAGCCAAGACCCATTCACCCAAGTTGGTGAATGGGTCCTCCCTTAATGAGGACCCCCTTTTTAAATTTCATCTTGACAAGATTTTAATGAAGTTTGCTTCCAAATCTAGTGTCAACTTGAATTGTTTTAATATCGAGGCTAATCTCCTAGTCTATTATAAATATTGGGTAAATTCACATATTTCATCATAAAAATTCATGAGCACTCAAGAGTACATTCACAAGAGCATTACAAGAGCACTCAAAAAGACATTCTAGGGTAGATTATCAAGTGTTTAGTGTAATAATCCAAGATCCTATCACGTGACAAAGGATTAATACATTCATGTGGGTTGAGGTAAGAGGTGGACGTTGCATTGAAGATCTACTTATAAACATTGTTCACATCATATTCAAGGATCCTAGATCTACATTCTTAATGGCCATTACATGCTAGTTTGTAGATTTGTTTCACAAGACATCATCCAAGGTGATCTATTGCATATTTCATATTTCATGCTTCATTCCTTTTGTAGATATAAAAAATTAACATTATGCATTCAATCAAGCTCATTCATCAAGTAAACCAGGTTACACATTCACCCGCTTATTTAATTAATAAAGTTCACCTTCATCCACTCATCAGGTAAACTCATTAATTTCAATCTCCTAAGGTCATTAATTTAAAATTAAACAAACTTTAACATCAACCTTTAATTAAATAAAAAAAACTTTATTAAATCTCCAAATGCATTTTCCATTCTTTTCTGATTTAAATAAATCAAATATTTTAGTCAAAAAGGTCAAAATTATCCTAATCATCATTAAGCTAATCTAATCCTAATTACCCTAACCTAATCACCCATCACATCCTCTAGATATCTCCACTTGCACAAATAAATCAATTTATTGATTTGTTAAAATCTTCATTTTCCATCAGCATGGCATCTTTGAGGAATATTCGCTAGAATTTGAATTAAAAAAAAAGTGGACATGTACACCCAACAAAGCAATTAATGTCTCTCAAATGTCCCTTGCACAAGTCGAACACAACATTTATATCACAAATTCAAAGTTTGAATTTCCCCCTCTTGGGAACATTTCCCAAATCTTGTACACTCCTCAACCACTCACAAGTTGACAAGTGGCCTCTTTTCATTGGCTTGTTTTTTATACCACATTGCTCCCTCTTGATCACTCTTAGCAATTGAAATCTATAAATCAAAGGCTTCTTTCTTCATCAAATCCTCCACAACTCCACAACTTGATCCACAACTTTTATGCAAAGTTACTCTCTTGGTTTGAGAAGCAATTTCGCTCTTCATCACCATTGTATCTCATCATTTCAATTTTTGAGCAAGGATTGGGAAAGGGTAATTTGTATATTTGACACCAATCCAATATGGAATAGGTACTTTGTCTTTCTTCTAAATGTTTATTTGATATTCTTAGTTATTTTTTTGCATCTTTGAAGAATGGCATTGTTATTTCATAGAGGTATTTGTGGATTTGCATGTGTAAACTAACCCTCCTAATGAGTGTTTGAGATGTTTTCATTTGCAGATTTTTAGGTACTTCATATTGGCACTAGAAGGAGGGCCCCTCTAACCACATATTGCTTTCATATATTACTGATATTTCTAAATCTAACTAATGTTTCTTTGTTTTTAAATATCATTTATTTATTTGAAGGTTGGTCACAAATGTGTGATACTTGCATGCATAGTAAAGCATTATAATCTTTGGAATCTAGATTGTTCCTTTGCACATTATATTTTGTATTTGAGAAGATTGATTTTAAGTCTCTGTCACTATTATGTAAGCATACTATCATAAAATTGTACACATGATCAACCTTCTTAAGATTTAGTTCAACATTTTTAAAGAAAAATCCTCAGTCTGGTAGGGCACGCCTTAGGTTTTCTGAAGATCTCAACTTGCATAGGTTATTTCTATCATTTTGTCACCACCACAGTTTCTGGAGTAGGAGATAGTTCTATTTGTTTTTTTCTTTATATACAATCACTTTAGGAAATATACACTATGTCCAATAGTCATTTGGTCCATCTCTGGCTGTCACTTCTTGTGCTACTTATGAATGTTTTCAATTTGTTGTCCTCTTTTTATTTGATTAGTACAATCACTTTAAGAGATATTACTGCAACATGACTGTTGTAGTAAGTTTTACACAAACAATGAGTTGCACTTTATTGGCAATGGTTGTAGTCATTGACCTTTTAAATACTCATTGATCCCGAGCCATTTGGTTTATTTCAAGTATGCAATAGAAGTAGTATGGCATTAGCACCAGGCCTAGAATCAAAACTAGCATTAGCACTAACTATCACATGAATTTGGTGATGTTGGCTTGTGCCTTTTGCTTTACTAGCAGATAAAAAGTACATAACACAGATCTAAATTGATGTAAGTAGGAATTTTACAAATGGTCGAGCCAGGTCTAAACAATGAGAACATTCTTGCTGAAGAGTTTTGCGCACTGACTTGGGCGCATGTCTAAAATTTTTGATTAGCAGATCACCTCTCAAACAAGGATCCTATGAAGAAGATGATGTTTTGACTTTCTTGGAGAATTAAAGGATCAAATGGAATAGTTGTTGTTTGAAGGAAGACTCTAGATCGCAAGAAGTTGTAAATCCATAGCCTTTAGATTGCCCCATACTTTTTCCTGTGATCACCACAGCCTTGGGAATTTCTCCAAGCGGCTTAAAGTGAGGATGCATTATGAATCTTCCTTATGATCCCCATAGATAGCATATGTATATACAGTGGTAATATCTTCTTTGTGCAGTAAATTGCTTATGATCTGATATCTTTAGTCTTTGTGCAATGTTTATGGTGATTTGATGGATAACCTTACCATGTTAGTTACTATTGCCTTAGCACCATCATAATTGGTTGTGCATTGAATTCCCTCGATCTATTCTCTTGACAAGGTGGGCATCATATTAAATGCACTTCTTCATTAAATATTTTCTTTTGTTTAAAAATTGGATCAGATTCAAATAATTCAAAGCTAGCGCCACAATCTCTATCTCTTATAAGTTTAATTTTATCTTTTCAAAAAAGATCTTTTCTTGATGTTATGCAGGTTTGGCAATCATTATGATCTTAGTTTACAGCTGCAAATTGCATCATATTGAAAAAAAATTCAATTCATGATAAATGCATGCCATTTCTCACTATATCTACAACTTGATTACAAAATTGTGGACTGTAGGAACATTTAATGATGACTTGTGGTATTTAAAAGTGAGGCTGCAAGTTGAACGCACAAGACACATGATCCAAAAAAGTTACATGATCCCCAGAGTTGGTAGCTGGTTTATTATGACTATTTAAATCATTTTAGTTAGTCTATTATTGGTAGGGTGTCGACCTTCCTTAAAAGAGTAGCTTGAATGATTAAATAAGACCCTAGCAATTCCAAGTTAGAATTGCTACTCATTTATTGGTGATTTTTCTTCGCTATGTTTGTTAGTATAATTAGTAGCCAAATTAGAATTTACGAAGCTTTAATGTGGTACATTGATATATTTTATATAACTTATATATATAGAATCTATATTAAATAGATTCATATAAATTTTGTTATCTTAGGATCTACCTCATTAAATGATGAAATTAAGAAGACAATTACTTAAGGATTAAGAAATTTTTTCTTGTTTGGTCTTAATAGGAAAGATAGATTAAATGGTTTAATAATGACAAGATAAGTCTTTTCTTTGCAAATTGCCTATGTTTTGAATACGAATTTCCTTGAATTTATTAGAATCAAGATCTTTATTTATGAGTCATTATGTGAAATCATTTAAGTTGATTGAATAGCTTCATCTCACATTATTGTCTTTTCCATCTTATATGGAAACAAAGGAAAGTGAAGAAGGTACAATGTGGAAACGAAGGAGAACAAAGAAAAAAGTAAAGAAATAAAACAAAGAATGAGGAGGATATTTTAAAAAAAGAAAAGTGTTTTTAAACACTTTAAGTGTTTGTTTAACACTTTTTTTTACGATTTTTCCATCTCTTCTTTCTTAGGACACTAATTTTCGTTTGGGTTTAAAAAGAATTTTCAATTTCTTCTTGCAAAGTCTAAAACAAACTTTAGGATCACAACTTACTAGATTTTGTTTCTTGGATTAACAATTGAACAAAGTATCCTTCACTCATCTTTTGGTGCTTAAATAGAACAAGTGCAAACTTTTTTTTTCGTGAAGGCTTACTTAAACTAAAGGCATTGGAAAAGGACATATGCACTTCTCTCACGCTTTATAGCGATCTTAAGAATCAAAAGTCCTTTTTCATG
Source organism: Sequoia sempervirens (assembly GCA_007258455.2). Classification (NCBI taxonomy): domain Eukaryota; kingdom Viridiplantae; phylum Streptophyta; class Pinopsida; order Cupressales; family Cupressaceae; genus Sequoia; species Sequoia sempervirens. The sequence goes on from VDFB02281492.1 coordinate 66,548,996, forward strand.
ACTTTAGGGTGAGATAAAGCAATCACCTCCACACTTTGATTTGGGTTTAAAATTGAAGAACATGTGCAAATGTGAGTGGGGGCATTATCATGTATATTCTCTCTCTTTGTTGCCATTAAAGATTGATCGAGTTATGGATTTTTTCTTTACTCACTTTTGTATCCTAGAGGGCCTGCCTTAGGGGAAAAGTACTCACCCAAGGGGATGACTCAACCAGTAACACTCTAAAGCCAAGAGTATTTCCAATTGGGATATAAATATGGATATTGGAAGAAATGCCAATATCACACAGTTGATTCTGACAAGATGGATCTGAAAGGGGACTCTTACCATATGGGTCAATCTCCATGAACGAAAAGTCCTTAGTAAAACCCATGTGCTAGAATTTTCCAAAATCCTTAATCTATTTTTTGGTGCAAGAACGGTCGTTTTGAAGCCGCCCCACACTTTTATGTTCTTTTAGTAGAAATGGAAAACATGCCATGGGAGTTTCATGGGTGTTGATGCTTGGTTGCCGCATATAAGTGAGTGCCACAGAGGGGAGCTAGTGGAGTCAAGCATCTAACCATTTGCTAAAGATAAGCATAGCTAGACTTGTTCAAGTGGGGATTCAACAAATATGGCCTTACACATCCATAGGTTTGTACTTGTTCTTATTTGAAAACACAGTGCTTTGATCAAAAACATTTGAAAACAAACATTCAATATCATCCTCAAAATTTTAAACCCTTTAGGAGGAAAATACCATTGATCAAATTCTTGTGTTATTGCTTAACCTTGGGATTACATCCTTATAGGTTTCTAAACACTTGATTTTACATCTATATTTTCCCCCTAAAGTTAAATAATAGGTAACCCTTGCCTTAAATTCATCAAAGTTTTACATAATATACCTTGTGAAATGAGATGAAGTTGAGACATTGGACATTTAATTTGAAATCGAATCAAGAGTGTGTTTGTGGTAAAAAGAATCCATTAAGAAAAGATTAAAAACAATTGGACCCCACACATGTGTTTCCAATGATTTCATGCAAAATAAAGATAAAAAAAACTAAAGGTGAAAGCCCTTAGTCTGAAAGCCCATCAAGAAGGTCTCTATGTTATACGAAGTCAAACAAAGACTGCTTTTCAACTTTTACAAGAAGGCTTCAAGGAACAATCCTGGTTTGTATTCATTCTATTACTACCAAAACCCAAATCTTTTTAGAGAATTTGAACATCTTGTTTAGAGAAAAGCTTGTTCTTTAATACCTAGGTCTAGGAAAACAAAGTGTCTTTTTTAGGTTCATCTTAGGATCAAAGCAAATCAAAATATTTTTCATCAATCCTTCAAAACATCAAAACAAACATCATCTCACAATCACCTTTTGGAAAATCTTGAAATCATCCTTAATACTAGGCTTTTTGGAAAAATAAAAATCATCAAAATCCTTGAGACTAAATCCTTGAAAACATTTTTAAAATCACCTTTTGCTAGGTATGTGTAGATGTATCCTTTTTTATATTCTTAGTCAAAAGTTATCAAAACCATCTTGTTTAGCTTAGTATATGTAGATGAATCCTTCTTCATATGCTTCATGAAACTATCATCTTGTTTGGATAGGTGTGGATATATGCATCCTTCTTCCTGCACATATTCAAATTATCATCTTTTGATCAAATCTATCCCTTAGATAAATCATCCAAAAATCTTGGGGTCTATTTGTTCAAAATCCAGATCAAAATCAAAATCATTCAAGGACAAATGCCAAAATCAAATCAAAATTAAAATCCGCAACATATCCGAAAGTCTCAAAAAATCCTAGTATCTCCTTCAAGACTTACCAAACGATCTTAACATCCACATCATTTATCTTTTACATCACCATCATATCACCTTTTGATCCACAAGATATCGTAAAATTTTTCGCTTTAGGACATAAAATAAAAATCAATCCAAAGAATCAAGAGATTCATCTCCCATTCATAAAAATTGATCCTTGTTTGATGGTTCAAACTAGATCTCAATACAAGAAGAGCATGGAAGCCAACAAAGAAACACCTACTTCAAGTGATTTGAGTCAAACCTCTCCTGAAATGAATCCCATTAGGTCTAGAAATCTCACAATTAACCTTCCACCATCATTGTAAAATCTGCAAGAGGAAAACCAAAGAGAGGATCTTACCTTTGGAATGTCTCACAAAGAAATAATAGAAATGCTCCAAAATCTGGAGAATCATAAAATCATCAACATCATGATGAGACTTAGCCCTTCATTATACATGCTTGAGCTAGCAAAACAAGGGGCCAAGGTACATTCAGATTTTGATGTGATTACCATAGTGGAGACATCATTTCCTCCAATCTCATCCACCATTCCCATTTCATCCACACCCCCATCCCACAATATCACTCAAAACATTCCAAAAATTATGACATCTCTTGCTCCAACCCAACCTAACGTTAATAAGGGAAATGCATTTCTCAATGCTATTCAAACACACCCCCTTGTTAATAATCAAAACTTGGATGCAAACACCACTTTGGAACAAAACATACCTAAAAACCGCTTACATAAGAATGTTCCTCTCACCTTTCATCATGACCCATCATCATCATTTTTTTACGCAACACCCCAAACTTCCCTCCTCACAAATTTGAAAGAGGAAGGAGACATGTTCGGACTAGGGGGCATATCCGACACCATGACATTTTCACAACAACTAACACCCCTTACATTTCCACCTCTCCCACCATTGCCATTTTCATCTACACCACTCCTTGGTTTAGGGCTTCCCCCTCTACCAAGTATCGGTCAAAACAACATACCAACCATTAATCAAAGCATTATTCCAAAAACTCAAAAATTAATGTTGACATCACAACAACAAGTGATAAATGCACAAGAAATTGTAACAACATCAAAAACCCCCATAACATTGAAAAGCATGGTCTCTCAAGGGCCAATCACATCAATAGCGCCACTCATCACTCAAACCACCACACCAACAACACCATCCACCAATCAAATAATCAACATGACATCACCATTCACCACTACCACAAATGCAATTATGAATCCACCACCACCCCCACCACCACCAACTTCCACCACATCAAGTCAATATAATGCAACATTGCAAGCTACATTTCAAAGAGGATACTAATACCAACAAGTGTAGAAACAAAAATCCATATACCTAGCTGCTCAACAAGCTGCTCAAGCTGCACAAGCTACCCAGGAAGCTCAAGCCACACTGCAAATGCAACAAGCCACACAAGCCCAAGATTTATTGCAACAACAACAACAACAAGTTGCTCAATCATTAGAAGCACACAAGCCTACTCAAGCACAAGCTCTATTGCAACAACAAGTAGCACAAGCACAAGTTGTACAAGCAAAAGCACAAGCACAAGCTCAATATCAGGCATAGAAAGTGCAAGCACAAGCACAACTTGTTGCACAAGAAGCACAATTGCAAGCATATCAGCAAGAAATAAAGCAATATCAAGAGTAGCAAGAAGCAATAGAATTCGCAGCCCAACAACAAGCATTGTTGGAACAACATCAAGCACAACAACAAGCATTGGTGGAACAACAACAAGTGCAAAAACAAGCACAAATATTAGTACAAAAACAACAAGATCAACAACAAGCATTGTTCATACAAAAGCATGTAGAAGCCTACCTCACTCAAAAAACATATAGATACCATCAAACAACACACTGACCAACCCACCCACCCAACCCACAATTCAAACACCCCAAAACACTTTCATCCCACCCCTTGATCTGCAAAATGATGTGACAACACAGATCAGGTTGCTTTCATGACAAGTGCTCGATATGCAATCTAGGTGAACAATGGAAACACCAAGCAACTTGTGTCCCTATCCATTTGATAGGATCCTAGAGATGAAACCATTCCCCAAGGGATTTGAAATCCCTAAATTTGAAAAATATCGAGGGATGGGAAACCCTGAAGATCACATCAGGGAATTCTAGATTCATTGCCTCGAAGTCACATATGACAATACTTATCTAATGCGACTATTCCCTAGGAGTTTGGTAGGCCATGCTATGGAATGGTTCTCTCACTTACCTTTAGGCATTAGAATATTTCAAGAAATTATAGATGCATTCATTAAGAACTACGCATGCAACATTACAATGGATGTTAGTCTAGAAGAACTCTCAGCTCTGAAACAAGGAAAGGGTGAATATTTCGCTTCAATCCTACAACAATAGCAATCCAAGGCCAATAGGAGCAAGTGGAACATGCCAGAAGAACAAGTTTGTACCATCATAGCCAACCTTGAAGGCCAATTGGCATTTCATCTCAAGGTTTAGGGAATCACCACATATGATCAATTGATCCCCAAGGTGCTCAGAATCGAAAGAGCCCTTATGACTCAACCCGTGGAATCAACATCATAACTCGAACAAAAAAATGACTACCCACCATCCAATTACAATGATAAACCTCACACATGGGCAAGGAACAAAAACATTACTAATGATGGTGTTGTCGATGCCAAGGTGGTCATTAGTGGTCCTCACTAAAATACACCCACACCGTAAATCCAAACACAACACCAAAACAATCATCACATAACACACCAACTGCACAACAACCTGACAATCAATAATCTCAATGAGCAAAGAGGACCACCCGAATGCAATAATTATCCCAAGCAAAAGTACACTACTTTAGGGGAACCATTGGAAGTCATCATGAAAAAGTTGATAGATGAAAAACTCATTTAGGCTCCTACCTTGGAAAATTACCAAGAACCGGATGTGAAACGTCCTTGGTATAACAAGAATCAACTTTGCAAAATCCATAAAATCAAAGGCCATACCACAAATAGTTGCATGAGACCAAAAAACATCATCCAAGATCTCATAGATAAAAGAATCATAAACATGGAACAACCTATAGGAAATTAGGATCTTAAGATATATATGAATCTGATGCCAAATCATGGTAACAAAGGGAATGACAAAGATAAAGGGAAAGGCACCCAATCGAATTTAAATCGTGTATGAAACAGTTGTCGCCTCCCTAGATGAGAATTGCATGGTCATCACCATTAAGGGCACCTATGCCGAAGATTGTGGAGTCACCATAAGAGAAAAAAAAGTAATTATCATAGGCTCATCCCAACCAAACAAAGTCCCTGCATCCAAACCTATCCATAATGGCTACAATGTCCTAGATCAACTCAAGAAAAAACCAATGCAAATCTCCATCATGGAGTTGCTAAAAATATCATCTTCACATAGGAAAATTCTTGAAGAAGCATTGGCCTCATCCATCATCCCCGCTGATCTTGATGTGGAGTAATTCCAAGCTATGGTCAGAAATATCATTACAACTAATCTTCTTACATTCTCTAACTAGGGCTTCCCTACCTAACGATCTCACAATCGTGCACTTCACTTGGAAGCCATAGTATGTAAAAGAAAAATCAAAAGAGTCTTGGTGGATGGAGGTGCGAGCTTGAACATTTGTTCTCTCAACCTCATCAAGCAGTTGAAATTATCAAAAGATTCTATCGACAAAGGGAAGGGTGTCATGATAAGAGCATACGATGATCAAGAAAGAGTGTCTCAAGGCACGATCAAACTCCATATTCAAGTAGGACTAGATCTCATGGAAACCACTTGTCAAGTTTTGGACCTTGATTTACCATATAATATTCTCCTAGGACACCCATGGATTCATGCGATGAAAGCAGTAGCATCGACTTTCCACCAATGTTTGAAATTTACACATAACAGACAAGAAGTTACCATCCATGGAGATCCTGAACCTTTCTCATACTACAAAAATATTGAAGCAAAGTATTACAAAATCCCCAGGTACCAAAAAATGATGAGGGACCATCCACACAATACATCAATCCCGCCACCCTCGCATCCACTTCTGTGACAAAGACATCCACCACTCCCTCCATTCCCACCATCTCCGACATCAAGCTCATCATCTAGGATGATAGTTGTGGAAGCTACAAGCTCCCTAACAATGCTTTTGTGGTAGGAGAGTTACCACAATCTCCTAGATCACAGGGTCGTCCATAAGAGAATCACACTTCGACATCACAAACATATCCTAAAGACTATCCCGAATTCACAGGCTGAGGAGACCTTGGCCAGGAGGTTATTGAGGAAGATTCATCACATATGCTCGATCAATATGAAAGACCAACACCTAAATTACCAATGGATGACAAGCAAGTGTCTACAAATGATGCTTGCAATGGACTATGACAGAAACCAAATACTTTGACAAAATTACAATGGGCTCATAATACCTATCATGCAAGAGATGTGACCAATAAAAAATCTTGGCCTTGGGTGTACCCCTTCGAGTATAACCATACGTGGCCAAAGTCCTTTTGTTAGAGTGGTTAATAAACCTTGTCAGCCAACTATAGCAGAACTATGATTACCAATATCCACAGGTCATGTTCTAGATAACTATACCTTTTATACAACTGATGTCTGTAGTAGTAGTGATGATGAGGACCCCATATCCAATCTACCTAGGCTATTTGGAGATACCACTCTTTGCATGATTATCAACCTTTCCTTTCAAACAAACCATCAAAATCATGAGATTCACCTAGTATATCCCCAACTCATCAACTACAACCAATGAGGACCATCAATTCTTGATACATTCGAAAATGATGAGGCACTCTTAGAATTCATGGGATTACGGGACAACATTCTAGATGGCGATGAAAAATTAGGGTTTATAATGGATTTGGACACACATGTCTATTATGGGGAAATGATTGAATCCTTCAATCACAAAAGTGAGAAATTAAGAATAATATCCAAGTCCTTGAGTGAAAACCACACTGTGGCACTCTTTGACAAGAAAAAAGTAAAAATAAAGGACACATCCAATGGTGAAAACCTCTATAAGGTGCCTGAGGATGGGGGAATCAATCTTCCTTTAAGAGCTATTCATCAGGAAAAGTTAGCAGTCTTGGCCGAAAAATGCAATCCATTCAACCTAGGAAAAGAGGAAACCACACATATCACATTCTATGCGGAATCACTACTATCAGAAGAGCAAGAGCTCCTAATAGCCTTCCTAAGGGAAAGATAGATAAAATTCACATGGAGTTATGCTAACATCCTAGGACTTGATCCAAAGACCATGGTTCACCACTTAGTAGTGTATCTAGAAGCAAAAGCTATCAGACAAAAGCTTCAAAAAATGCACCCTAAGATCACCTTATTCATCAAAATGGAGCTAAAAAAGCTACTAGATGTAGGATTCATACGACCAATAGATTATCCATAATGGGTATCAAACTTGGTACCTGTTTCAAACTTTAGAGATTTGAACAAAGCATGTCCAAAAGATGACTTCCCATTTCCGAATATTGACATGATATTAGATATGATAGCAGGACATGAGATGCTATCATTAATGGATGGATTTTTAGGATACAATCAAATCATGATAGCTAAATAGGATCAACATAAGACAACCTTGACTTGTCCATGGGGGACTTACTACTAGAACATGATGCCATTCGGCCTAAAGAACGTATGAGCAACATATCAAAGGGCCATAACATTGATATTCCATGACATGATCCATAAGACAATTGAAGACTATGTTGATGACATCCTACCTAAATCCAGAAATAGAAAAGATCACATAGCAACCCTAAGTGCTATCTTTGACAGGCTGGAGGAGTGCAAAGTCAGATTAAATCCCAAGAACTACGTCTTCAGTGTACAATTAGAGAAATTGCTAGGTTATATAGTTCAATGAGGGGTATCGAGGCAGATCCAGCAAAAGTGAAATCAATCCTCAAAATGGAAGCACCAATGTCATTAAAACAACTAAGAGGTCTCCAAGGCAGGCTCCAATCCATTAGAAGGTTCATAACACAACTAGCAGACAAGCATAACCCATATTCTCACCTACTCCACAAGGGAGTAGCATATAAATGGGATACTAAGTGCAAAGAGGAATTCAACAAGATCAAGGAATACCTACTGACACCACTAGTCTTAATGCCACCCATCCCAAAGAAAGCATTGATCTTATATGTGTCTGCATCAATAGTAGCCCTTGGGGCTCTCTTGGCTGAGCATGATGAAAACGAAATAGAGAGGGCTATCTACTATATTAGTAGGACAATGGTTGGTCATGAGCTAAACTATTCATTCATTGAGAAAGCATGCCTCGCAGTAGTGTTTGCATCACAAAAATTTAGACATTACATGTTGGCACACAAGATAAAGCTCATCACCAAAATTGATCCCCTCAAGTATCTACTATCAAAGGCAATGCTCATAGGCAAAATGTAAAAATGGGTTATGATATTGTTAGAGTATGAAATCGATTATGTGGAGAGAAAAGAAATCAAGGGTCAGGTTATCACAGACCAACTAGCAGAAGCACCTATCTATTCTGAGAATCCTCTTGTCTTAGAGTTTCCAAATGAATCTATTTTTAACCTCAACATAGCTGACAACTAGAAACTATACTTCGATGGCTCATACATGCAAAATGGATCAAGAGCTGGTGTCTTCTTCATCACCCCATAAGGGGATTGCATACTAAGGTCATACAAACTGGCATTTCCCTACACTAATAACATTGCATAATACAAGGCCTTAACCAGAGGTCTCAAAATAGTAGTGCAATGGAACATCATGGCTGTCTAAGTGTACAAAGACTCCCAATTGATCATAAATCAAGTCAATGGTGAATATCAAACCAAGGTCAACAAGCTCACTCCATACAAGAAATTGGTGGAGACTCTAAAGGAATCCTTCATCGAAATCACATTTGAGCAGATTCCTAGAGCTAACAATAGAGTAGTAGATGCCATGGAAACAATTGGGTCCCTACTGGACATCCCCAACAATGTTCAAAAATATGAATTTTTGATAAAGTAGGTTCTCGTCCCTACATTCGAGGTACTAGAATCAAAATTTGTGTGTGAAATCATTGGTCTTAGTGATCCTTGGTACCACAACATCTATGCATACCTTTGCATAGGAGCCAAACCTGCTGATTTACCCTCAAACCTAAAGTGAACCTTCGTAAAAAAGGTATCTAGATTTGTCATCTTAGGTGATACCCTATATCGTAGGAGCATAGAAGGAACCCTAGTACATTGTTTAAATGTTGAGAAGGAATTAACTACTCTAACTAAAGTTCATAACAGTATTTGTGGTTCACACTCGAGTGGAATGACCATAGCCAAGAAACTGCTGAGGATGGCGTATTATTGGCCCACAATGGAAAGAGAAGCACATGATCATGCCATAAAATGCCTACAATGTTAGTAGCATGGGGACCTCATCCATGCTCCAACTCAAGAGCTTCACCCCAATGTCACTCCATGGCCCTTTTCACAGTGGGGCCTCGATCTCATTGGAAATATAACTCTGACCTCATCTAATGGCCACAAATTCATCATAACCACAACAGAGTACTTCACTAAGTGGGTGGAGGCCATACCCATGACGTATATAACTAGGAAATAGATTTCAAAGCTCATTTTGAACTATCTCACATGCCACTATGGTGTCCCACAAGCCATTATCTCAGATAATGGGACACCATTCAAGAATCAGGATGTTCGTGACTTGTGAAAGAATTTTAAAATCCAACATTGCTTCTCTACCCCATACTATCCCCAAGGCAATGGCCCAGCAGAAGCTACAAACAAAACCATCCTCAAAATCCTCAAGAAAACAATCAATGATGCAAGTCGTGACCGGCATATGTAGCTTAATCCCTCCCTCTAGGCTTATCGAACCAGCATCTCCACACCCACTAGCACCACCCCCTCTCCCTGTTCTACGGATCAGAAGCTGTACTCCCCATTGAGATCAAGCTACCATCCCTCAAGATATCACTACAAAACCTCATCATGGATGAAGAGTATCGAGTATCAAGACTAAATGAGATGGAGTTATTGGATGAGAGACACATAGATGCTTTGAATCATTTGCAAGTCTATCAGAATAGACTAAAACAAAGCTACAATAAGAAAAGTAGAAGCAGGTCTCTCCAAGTCAGAGAATCGGTCTTAAAAGAAAATCAGAAGAATGTCCCAAAGCTAAGCATCAAAGGCAAGTTTGAACCCAATTGTCTGGGACTGTTCATCATCAAAGCAAGTTACAAATCAGGGGCATGAGTTATCAACACCTGAAGGGGGACCTTTGCAGGAGCCCATGAATAGCTCCCATCTCAAAAAGTTTTATGCCTAAATATTTCAAGGTATAGAACCAAAAAATCCAAAAAATTAGAATATGTCTTTAAAAAATGGTTACTTCGGTGAAAACCTGGCAAATAGGCATCTTCGTGACAAAAAAAAATCAAAAAAGAAAAAAAATCCAAAAATTTTGAAAAAAGGATAAAAAATAGTAAAGAGAAAAAAATTGTCCTCTAGTGAAAACCACTTTGGTGGCACTTTGGGCAAGTACCTTGGTGAAAACCTAGAAAATAGGTGCCTTGAATAAATAAGCACTTTCCATCCACCAGGATCTTTACGGCTTGTTTGGCATCATCCCTCCATTTCATTTCCATGATCCATCGCATTCATGTCTCCATCCATCACTCATCCACTTGCATCTGCACCATAGCTTGGTCCTATTTTCATATCATGATCCCTCCTAGTACTATGCAGCCCATCCTCAAGGTTAGTTTGTCCTACCTTTATCAGAGTAGTCTATTGCATCATGATGGGGGCACGTTCTCATCAGATTGGATTCATGTATGATCTTAAAATCCTCAAAACGAAAAATCCAAAAAATAGGTCAAAAAGTCACTCAAAAAGTCAAAAATAGAGTTGTCTTGTCGAACTATGTCATCTTTGAGCTTGAACATAGGCAAGGTTGATCTTAGATCATCCCCTAAGACATTTAGGTTAGTCCTATAGGAGTCTGTCATAATAAGCTGGCATTTTGTCATGTATATCTTCATCTGTAAATAGGTCGAGTTGTCAGCCAAACTACGTGGTCTCTGTGTGTATAACGTAGGCAAGGCTAATCTGTTGATGAGCCCTCGAGGCCCCTAGGATAGGTCTTTAGGTTAGTTTCTTGTTCAAAATTTTAGAAAATCCCAAAAACATTTGAAATTTTAAAAATCAAAAACATTTGTAAAACCTCAAAAAGTACCAAAAAATAGCCTCAAAACATTGCAAAACTCCAAAAACATCCAAATATTTGAAAAAATACATCCACCTCAGCTTGCTTGCACTCACAATAACACCATCCATAATAAACTGATCATCATCCTAAACCTTTGGTGAAACAATTAGAAACAAGTCTAGTAGCTTAAAAGTAAAAGTCAAAAACGTCAAGTCTCAGGTTTAAGTCAGTACATAAACAAGTTGGTCAATTCTTTGTGTCGATAGTCCATCATCCAAATAGTCCCATATCAATCACCTGATAACATCATGTCCTAGGATGAATCCTTCCTACAAGGGGCATTATTCATTAGAAAGAACACTTTGGATAAACGAAATGACTGGCCACCATCCACTAACATGTCCTAGGATGTATCCTTCCTACAATGGGCATTATCTTTTGGCAATAGTTTTGGTTCTTATCCTTAAAAACACATTCCCTTTTGGTTAGTGGTATTGAAGAACATCAACTTGTTTGTGTGCTTTATCTTTTTCTTTTGACTTATCTTATTGTACTCAATCTAAGGACCTCTTGATGATATCCAAATGATGGATTTGGAGAGATAGGAATGGGGCAACAATCATTATCCTTTTGTCTGCTATGCTTGTTGGATGTTCTTGTAGAATAACTTGGAAAATACTTTCTTTGTTAGATATGTATAGAGGATGTTTTGGACAACTTGTTGACTATTGCATCGATTGGTTATACCTTTCCGTAATTTGGTCTGAGATTTTTTGAAACTTCTAAAGTACATCCTAGCAAGGTTTCTGTATGTCAGGTGTGAACAAGAATACTCCTATCTATTTTTCAAGTCAAAGTACATCACACTAAGTACAACGCCATCCTGGTCCTTTATACCTTGATGCATTGTGCTTATGTGTGTTATCAAACATAAGGTAAGTGACCCTTTTAAAATCCCAATCCTTGATAAGAAAATCATCATCATCTCTAATAAAGTCTCATCAGATCATGGACTTGTTGGATCCTCTTGTCATCATCTCATTTATTCTTTCTCCATGCTAACATGCATCCATCATGCATTCATCCTGCATCCACAAACCATCAGCATACCACACATAATAGGAAACATCGATCATTTCACATGCATTGCATTTGCACCATCATCATAATATAGATCTGTTAGTCTAAGCATTTCATAAATCATATATTTGCATAAAACATCCATTACATAATCATAGCATATCACATCATCTATCTCATCCATTATCACATCATATCATCATTTAAGTTGTTTAAGATAATATAGATTATTTATTCTAAGCATCTAAAAACAATCTCATTAACATCATCATCCATAACCATCCATTTTTAACCTCTTTAATATGAGATCAACCCTCAAATAGAATATTTTCACTCCATCTCTCGAGGGGGCAATGTACCAGTGTACTTTCCATGGGGCATCCAAAAAATTAGAAATTTTTTAAAATTTGATCGTGGCAAGTTTATTCTTTGAACCAACATAGCAAGTACATTGCTTCAAAGAGGGGAAAAACATAGATAGGAAAAATTAACATTATGCATTCAATCAGGTTCATTCATCAAGTAATCTAGGTTTCACATTCACCCGCTCATTTAATTAATCAAGTTCACCTTCATCCACTCATCAGGTAGACTCATTAATTTCAATCTCCAAAGGTCATTAATTTAAAATTAAACAAAATTTAACATCAACTTTAAATTAAATAAACACAACCTTATTAAATCTCCAAATGCATTTTCCATCCTTTTTTGATTTAAATAAATCAAATATTTCATTCAAAAAGGTCAAAATCATCCTAATCATCATTAAGCTAATCTAATCCTAATTAGCCTAACCTAATCACCCATCACATCCTCTAGATATACCCACTTGCACAAATAAATCAATTTATTGATTTATTAAAATTTCCATTTTCCATCAACATGGTATCTTTGAGGAATATTCCCTATAATTTTAATTCAAAAACAAGTCGACATGTACACCCAACAAAGAAATTAGTGTCTCTTACATGTCCCTTGCACAAGTCAAACTCAACATTTATATCACAAATTCAAATTTTGAATTTCCCCCTCTTGGGTACATTTCCCAAATCTTGCACACTCCTCAACCACTCACAAGTTGACAAGTGGCCTCTTTTCATTGGCATGTTTTTGATCCAACATTGCTCCCTCTTGATCACTCTTAGCAATTGAAAATCTATAAATCAAAGGCTTCTTTCTTCATCAAATCCTCCACAACTCCACAACTTGATCCACAACTTTTATGCAAAGTTATGCTTTTGGTTTGAGAATTAATTTTTCTCTTCATCACCATTGCATCTCATCATTTCAATTTTTGAGCAAGGATTGGGAAAGGTTCATTTGCATATTTGACACCAATCCAATATGGAATATGTACGTTGTCTTGCTTCTAAATGTTTATTTGATCTTCTTAGTTATTTTTTTGCATCCTTGAAGCATGGGATTGTTATTTCATAGAGGTATTTGTAGATTTGCATGTGTAAACTAACCCTCCTAATGAGTGTTTGATATGGTTTCATTTGCATATTTTTAGGTACTTCACCTTTATCTCATTATTTGGTTTAATTACCTACAATGGGTTTGACTGAGACCAAACCCCATTCACTAACAAAAAAACAAGTTTTTCTTCCCTTGGATGTGTGATTGCAGATTGATAGACCGTCAAGAAGATCAAGTCAAGCAAGTTTGGAGCAAAATTTTCAAAGTTGTCAATTTTCTCAAGTTGTCATCTAAAGTACAAAATTAAATACAAAATTCCAAAACTTGATGATCAGGAATTTGAGAGTGTGGACATCAAGGAACAAAACCTTGATCTCAATTTCAAAAACCCTAATAGGGACTCATTTGCCACCGAAGGCGAATGAGTCCTCTGTATCTTGAAAACATGTTTTTGACAAGGTACACAACTTTTTATTCTCTAAAAACTTCCCTCATAGTTGATACAATAGCTAGGTAACATTTTTTATATTTATGTGCATCTTTTTCCCCTCATAATTGAATGTTTCATAGTGAAAATTAGTTGGTTTATCACCTTGATCCATTCACCTTAGTGGTAAACCCTATTTTTCCATGTTACAATTGTATGAAAGCTAAGAACGAATGATATTCCTTATTATCTTTTAATAGGATGTGTTAATATTGAAGCTATATTTGACTTAGATATGTCTATAAGAAGATTGGAATACTAAATTTTTAAATATCTTAGTCTAAGAGATAAAATAAAAGTAGCATATTAATTATGTCAAACATAATGCAAAATTGTTTCCCATTAATTTTACCTAGGTTTATTTTAGAGTTGTGTAAAAATGATATTGTGATTGAATATTTTGCCTTCATAATTTTTTTTAATTTATTTTACATATGTATAGATATATCTATATAATAGAGGAAAAATGAGTTAACAAGATATAGTAGTATGGAATGTATATAAAATTGTAGAATTATATTACCTCACATTAAGAGGGGAAGCCTCTAGCATTAGTGGAGTAGGGGTATGCTCTTCAATCCAAGTTGGATGCATAATGTTGATTCACCAAGCAGTTGACTCATGAATGTCTTCTCATTTGGGATAAGTAGTGGAAGCATTTCACAGGTAAATAAAAAACAACCCCTATTTTTGCTATAGTGGTTGCTGATAATAGGGATATTTTATATCTCCACTAGCCCACCCCTACCTCTATATTGGCTAGATGTAGGGAAATATTTTCTTAGAGAAGAGTTGAATTTAGGATAACTAACCTAAAATAAAAATTATTTTAATTATCCTTTATAGTTATGTCATTTTAGATCTTTGATCATGATTGTATTTGAATAACTAAGGGTCCTAGATGAGACATGAATAAATGAAACACTGTTAACTTGAAAACTAAAAATGCAAACTTTTGTAAACAACATTGTTCTACTACACAAACCATTGCTTAGATACAAACAACATTTATTTTGATACAAACATCATTGTTTTGACACCAACAAAATAATTTTGTTACAACAACACATTAATATGTGAAAAATATTCAAACATTTCTATTCTTATTTCTTTGAAAAAGGAAAATTTTACATCTTGTATTACAGTCAAATGATATGAAAAATTTGTAGCATTATTTGAATGAATGAAATATGTTATAATGGTTTTTATTTTATAATGTATGCATAAATTAGTAACTTAAGATGGCACATATATGTGTATGTACATAGACCTTCATCTATGTGCATACACATACTTCTGACATCCTTCTTTTGTTACTTATTTAATTCATTTTTATTGAATATTGAATTACAATGAATGTAATCATGTGATATGTGTATGAATTCAATGGATAATGAATTGATTAGCTCCATTTGAACTATTTTATTTATTTATTTTAGTTGAGGAATTAAGTAAAATAAATTACTTTTTCGTAGATATGTGTGTAAGAATATTATCTTTATTAGTAGAACAACACATAAGTAGACTAGAGCACCTTAGGGTAGATGCTACTAGAGGGTAGATAGTTGCTAAGGAATCAACTACGTTGTTGAACAATTACCTTCTGAGATAGGTTACAAAATGGAGTTTAAAGAGTATAGGTTTTTTCTTTATCCAAAACCTATCTTTTGTTGTTGTAACTAAATTATTATGCTTGGCCTTGAGAAATTAGCTCATTATGAATGTATACAATTTTTTATAACACTCTCTACTATTCCTAGCATAGATTTTTCATTTTTCTAATCATGGACAGAGATGCATGTTGAAGTTTGGGCACACACCAGATTCCACCTTGCAGATTGTCCTCTTGCTAAAATTTCTATGTAGGGTCAAGCATTCTTCAAGTAGGAAGAATACTAGGGAAGTGCAAGCTTCATGGTTAGGGTGGTAAAGTGATTCAACCATATTCTCATCCACCAAAGGAGGTGAGCATCAAGAGGAAACCTTGGAAATTTTCATGATTATCATGGTCTAAAATGTAACCTTGATGTAAAACTGTATATTTTATTGAATTTATGGCCAAATGAGCCAAGTCAACTTGGATATTGTAATTGACATGCATAAATGATTACATATTATTATGACTCTTATTTTAATTAGACATGTGTTGCTATGATTGATAATAGGTGCTTAGTTATGTATTTTTAAAATTAAATATTCATAATGTCATTTGTAATAATATAATTAAGTCATAATTAGAATGGGTTATTAAATTTGGTATCAGAGTTTAGGGTTAAACTTTAGGCTTTTTAACTCCATAATAGCCATGACTAGGGAATAGTTAAATCTTGACCAAATTTGAGTTGTCTTGAGGATTGAATGAGCCTGAATTGAATGTAGGTATGGTAAGGTCTAAGTTAGAAAGAAGGAAAAGGAATATTTTTAGTAGCTCAAACAACAATATTTTAGAAAACACCAAGATCGAGGTTCGACCTAATATTCCTGAAGATGAGACTCTAGCTCGAGCTCTCACTCAACTTAATTTGGGAAGGGGCAAGAAGATTGAAGAGTCAAAGTGAAATCCTAAGATTAAGAATCTTTCAGCAATTAGAGATTGGTCCCTAAGGTGTGGACCAAACACACCCTTATTAACTAAAGACGAAAAGGAGAACCTACATGTTCAACCCCCCTCTTTTGAGAAAATTGATGTAAATTCTGATGAGGACCTTGAGGAGTGTCCTCCCTCTAAGAATGAGAAAATTGACTAATGTAACTATAGTGTAGAAAAATATATCCCTTTACATTTTCACACTTTTTTGGGCCCTTGTAAACTAAATGAACTTAATGGTTCCTTATTTGGGGTGTTGTAAAGTGTCGTATTACACTTTGAAACTATTTTAGGGTTTTTATTAATGATGGGGCTTCGTTATGCCTTAATTGGCCTTCTTTTGCATCGACAAGCCTTAATTAATGCATCAATATGAGGATAATGTCAACACATATGTAATGATCAATCATAAATTAATGCTTTTAGATTCTGTACCCTAGATTTAGTGATCAGGGACTCATATGCCACCTTGGGTGTATGGGTCCCACCTAATTTTTGGGGGCCCAATCTTGATTTCACATTAATCTAAGCATTTCTTGAAAAATATGTCCCATATCCTAGCCTAATGGGACTCATATGCCACTTCCTACATATTAGTCTTGTGTGGCTTAAACCTAAATTAAATTCAAATTCCTAGTGGGATTTTTTTATTCTAGATCTAATCTCAACTTGTAGTGTTGTAATTTCAAAAATTTTGGCATAAAAAGTATAAATACAAGGTTATTTCACTCATTTTCACCTAGGACTTTCATGAGAGTACTCCATGTAGAAAATTTGAGTTCATGAGAGCATTCAATTGTTTAAAAGAGCATTCATGAGAATTCAAGAGTTGATTATCAAGTGTTTTGGAGCATTATTCAAGCATCAAGCATCATGTCAAAGTCATCATGCATCATGTTTTTTTTTAGCTAACATTTATGATGTAGGGTTTCATGATTCAAACAAGCATTCAATTAAAGATCTACAAAATTCAAGCAATAGTCAAGATCCATATTCAAGTTAGTCATTTCATACATGTTTGCAACATCTTATTCAAGGGTTTGGTGAGGTGTCACATATAATTTTTTCATTCATCATTCCTCCATTCTATTTCACTTCATTTCAAGGTTTTATTACCAAAATAAGGTTCGACCAAGGAAAACCCCTTTTCACTAATAAAATGAAAATTTCCCCTCTCTTTAGTGTGTGATTTGTAGATCTTGGTTGAAAATCCTCTAAGAAGCAAGAATTGAAATAATTTTTCAAATGTGTAAAGTTTTCAAAGTTGTAACCTTATTTAGAAGATCACTAAAAGATACCTATAGAGTAGAATTGAATAGTTTAGATCTAAAAATACAGTTGAGAAGACAGAGTGGGGATTGAAGAGCATATTCAAATCTTAATCCTCTAAAAAATATAGGAAAGAATGATACACCACGAGTGGAATATGAGTCCCAGTATAGGTCATTTTCTAGATTTCTAAAGATCCAGACTTGCCATCATCATATTCTTGTTTTAGCCCAAAAACCCTAATATGAGATTGATATGCCTAGCCTATCATACGAATCGTAGTGTGCATTAAATTTATTATTTCTAGCATTTCAGCCCTTCATTCAAGCTGTTGGAGGTTTCTAGGTGCACCTCTCTAATTTCTCACCCTTTCATTTCGTTTTGCATTCGATTGTAGGTCATTTATTATAGTTTTGCATATAATTAAGTTTCATAATTAGGTCTTGCATGTTACTTGTCTTTCCAAGCCCTATCTTGGTGGTGAACCCCTTTTACATATTTAATCATACCCTTGGACAAAATTTAGCATATCTATTTCCTTCATCCAATCCTTGGATTGAGATCTATAGGATTTCCTTGAGTGAAACTAAGTGAAATAGGTATACGCCCTTATCCTTTGTTCCATGTCCTAAAAGGTGGAACCACCAATTTTTATTCATTACATTTTGGTGAACCTGCATATAGAAAACACCTTATTTCTAATTTGGAGAGCATCATAATCCTAAATCTAGCTTGCATTAACTTTGCATTAGGGTTTCTAAATATTTTATTCATGAAAGTGCATTTAGGTTGCATTTTTACCTCTTGCATCATTGAATTTCATCTAAAATCCACATTTTAACTAATCTTAGACATCATCAAAAATAAGAAAAAAACATAACATTCACACAAAATTTGTTGAAAGCATTGCAAAAACTGTAATCTAGGACTCATATGCCCCTCTAGGTAATTTAGACCTAGTACAAGTGGTTTTGCCTAATTTTTGGGTATTTTGTGGTAATTGTTATTCAAAATTTAAATCCCTAAAAAACCTTGATTGGGACCCATACACCCCTTTGTGCGATTTAGTCCGATGTAAGATTTTAAATTGCATTTTCCAAAATTGAAAACTCTGTTTCTGCATTTTTGTTTGCTACTATTAGTTATCTATTTCAATTTGTAGAATTTTTGTTAAATTTATCTCATTGATTTTACCTTCATTTGATTCATTATGTACATTTCATAATCATAGACTTGCATTTAGACCTCAGCTATTGATTTTGGCACTCTAGGACTTCTCTTACCCTTTTAGGGTTTTTCACCTAAAAGGAGAGAGGTAGGGTGAGAAATGCTAAGGGTTCATTCAAATTATAGTATGTATGATGTTGTATAAGATAAATAAAGTAAAATAAATGAAATTAAATGGTTTATAAAGATGAAATATGAATGCAAAAATAAGATTTAAACTATGATTGAAAACACGTTGTGATATGCAAAAAATGAACTAAACAATGAAATGATGTAGAATAGAAAGAAATAGGATGAAACAGAGTGCAACTAGGAAATTTTTTATGAATATGGAATGTTGTGAATGTTGACTAAAATTACTAAAATTTCATAGTGGGACTCATTCATCTAGGGTGGTGAATTAGTCCTCCTACTAGTTTCTCACTGTTGGGATCTAGAATCTACAAAAAAATAGATTTTTAGTCCTAAGGTGGGACTCATTTGCCACTAGTGGAGAATTGGTCCTCTTCCAAAATATTGAAAAATCAAGGATAATTCTACAACACTAGATTTGGAAATATTTGATTGTCAGGTTGCCGAAGTCAATTCTACAGGAAGCATACAAAAAACCTTCTCCGAGCTTGAAATATGAATGAGTTGACTTGAAGAACATAGTTTACTTGTTTACCTCTCTTCAACACCAAAATTCTTATTAAATTTTCATACCTAGGTCTACAAACACACATGCAATAAGGAAAAATGGTTGAGGGTTAGCAAATAGGGCTTTGCATTTGTCAAACCCCACTTTTGGTAATCAAACCCTTAATGAGACAATAAAATGAAAGAGAATGATGAAATAATAACATGCAATTGTTATCAACTTACAAAACCCTTGATAATGAAAGCCTGAAATAGTGTCAATGGATGCTCCAAAGTGCTTGAGTATTGCTTGATAAGATGTTGTAAGATACTTGAATCCTTGAGATGTGAGATGGAATGCTTGAATGAATGAGGAGATCTAAAATGAGGTGAAAATCACTTATTTATACAATCTTGTGCCCTTGTTATCTATTCATACCTCATCACAAGTCGACATCAAGTGATTTTGAATAAAAACCAGAAAGGAAATTTTAAATTTTTTGAATTTGGAGCCAACAGGGACTCATTTACCATCCATGGAAAATGGGTCCCACCTAGGACCTAAAAATGGGTGATAGGAATTAAGTTGTACTTAATATTTTTTTTAAGTTAACATTCAAAAATACATTTAATTAAGACATATAGGGGCATAATGGGACCAAATAAAGCATAAGAAAGGGATAAATAGTGAAGTTGTGCCTAGAAAAGCATGGAATCTTGTTACAAGACTTTACAAAACTTCAAAATAGGACTTGATTAGTGATGAAAATGTTATTTTTTAGGTAAATTGTAATAAATAGATTCTAGAAGAGTGTAGAAATGTCTTACAACACTTTACAACACCTTCACAAGACTTCATTATTTGTATTTTTGTACCTAAATATGCATGTTCAAGCCATGTTACATCATAAAATCATAGAAAAATAGATCAATCACCATGAAACAAGACCTAAAAGGCCATGAAAATGACAAGTGGAAATTTTTCTATGGCATATTGAACCCCCACTTTAGTCAAAGGATGAACTTGCTTAAAACTCACACTAAAGTGGCCATTAACATCAAGAAGAGGGTTCAAATGCACTTATGTTAGCAAGATGGAATACCAACAATCAAGAGGGATGATGAAGCCCCTAGGATGAAGATCTCATGGAAAACTAAGCATAAGAACAAAGGAACACACAAGTGTTGAAATAAATCAGTTGAAGCTTCGATCATAAGTTCAACTAGTTGTGGATTAGATATAGGCTAAAGAGAATGCATACTCGCTCTAGGGAAACATAACACATAATGGTCCATCGAGTGAGGAGGCCCAAATGTACTCAGTTTGGGGCCACATAAATTATGACTATCTGTAGGGTGAGAAAGCTTTAAGAGATAAGGTACATATGCTAGTTGGTATACACTCACAAACATAAAGGTGGCTATGGGGAGAATTCATTCCGCTAGGTGGGCTTCCCGCTCAACCATATCAAAGTTATACCTCTTAATAACTTTAACAAAGTGCCACAAGGAAAAATGCAAAATAAAGGTACTACAGTCATGCAAGTTGCATTATGCAAGGTGGAAAAAGATGCCAAATGCAAAAAAAACATAGTGTAAAAATGTAAAGTGTTAAGTGTAAAATGTTCAAAGGAGTCTTGTTCAGTTCATGCAAGGTTAGTCACTTAGGGAATATTGTGTCTAATGTCTCCAAAAGAAGACCAATCAAAGTATAGTATATTGATAACTTAGGGGATGTAGTGTGTCACATGAGGCCACTAAGAGGAATGTAGTATGTGGAGATAGATCAAAATTATGAAGGACATCACACCCAATTTCATCCACATAGTGAGAAAGACATCACATAAAAAAATGATACATTAGGAACCAAGAGTGAAAATGGATTAATAGTAATTTATTCCCCCCACTTTAAAGGGATTGTGACACATAATTCTTTGAGAAATTACTTTCAAGTAGTGAAGGAAAGAAAAAGAAAAAAGAAAACAAGAAATGAGAGCTAGGAAATTTCTATGCAAAGTCATATGTTTTGAAGTTAGGCTGCGTCATGTTAAGGAAAATGAAATTCAAAATAAAAGGGAGTTTCCCCCTAGAAAAGAGCACACCAAACACATAAGGGATCTATGGATTTGGGGTCAGTATGTTTGTTGCTGCAATGTGTTTATGAAAGAGCTCAAAACTATCATCATTCTCCAAAGCATATAGAACTAGAAGAATATCACAAAGAGAGCAAAAATAAAGGAAAAATAAAGTCCATTTTAGGTCAACATGGAAGAGACATTATAGTCTCAACACTTTGCATTGTCCCCAAAAGGAAAACACAAACAAAAAGAAAGAAAAAAATAGGAAAAAGAAAAGGGTAAAGCTTTTGGATCAACATTAAGGAGACATTTTGGTCTCAATGCCTTGCATCATGCCCAAAAGGAAAAAACAAAAGCAAAAAGAAAAAGGACCATTTGCATCAATGTGGAAGAGACATAGGGTGTCTCTATGCTTTGCGTCATCCCAAAAAGGAGAACACGAAACAAAAGAAGAAAGGACAAGGAACTTTTGGGTGAACATGGAAGAGACATAGGGCATCTCTATGCTTCGTCTCATCCCGAAAAGGAGTTCTAACACAAAAAAAAGAGTGAAAAAGTGAAGATGCACAACATATAGGAGAATAGACAGATGAATAGAAGTGTACTAAGAGAGGGAACATCAAACGCATGATACGTGGGAATACAATACACACATAGAAGGAAAACATAAAAGGAAAAAATAAAAAATAACAAAGAAAAAAGGCTAGTTAGGAAAAGGTAAGTTAACCATCTAACAAGTCATCCACCTCCCAATCATGTTCAGTATAATGTGAGGGCAATTGACTGTCCAAAGGAATAATTGCAAGCATCGAACTAGGAGTTGTGCCAGGTTCTTCACTTGGTGGAGAGGTTTTATCTTTTAAGCTCATTGTAGATGAAAATAAAGAGTTTAAATCATTATGCGCTTCTTCATCTATTTTTGCTATCATCTCATCATCATCATCATCAAGATTAATGACAATGAGAGGATGAAGTGTGATTTCTAAGGATGGATGTATCAAAAGTTGTGGTTGTTGGATCGGTTCATTTTGTTGTGAATGTTGTATTGGATTGTCTTGTGGCAGGTCAGGTGAAGGAGGGTGGGCATCTATTGCTTCTTTCAAAGGTGAAGGTTGATTTTTTGAATTTACATTCATGTGAGATTGACGAGCAAGGAGAAGATGACGACGCCTTCATTGCATAGCACCACAGTTTCATTTAATTTTGTTTTGGAGTTGTTGGGGTGTAAGAGCAGATTGAGGAATTATTTTTTTCATCATAGGCCGACATCCATAGAAAATTTAAATTAAGTTGGTTGTTTTCCTGTTCAAAAGTGAAAAATCCCTCTAAAGGGACTAAGTCGCCACCCTAGAAAACTTAATCCCACTAGGGTTTTTTGAGTTGGGTTTAATAGAATTTGAATTATTTGAATATTGTTTGTCAGGATTCGTATGATTTGTAAGTATAATAGGCCTTAAAATCCAAATTAACAAGTAATAGGGGCCTATCAATGTTATTTTTAAGGGTTGATTAATGCAAGGGTGTCTAAAATAGGACTAAATTGGATCATAGATTGTACCTCCAAAGGAGGTCAATTTATGTGTCCACACGTAGAATTAGGCACTGATTTGTCATTTAGCTAAATGCATTTTCAGAGACAACTTGTAAATTCAAAATAATTTTAATTTATGGTGTTGGATTTAGGTTTAGTGTCAAATCCTTCTTTCCAATTATTGAGTGTGTTGAGATACCAAAAATATAGCCAAATTTGAAGTTGTCAATGCTTTCCTTGGTATATTTTAATTGGGAATTGTAGACATGCAAAATTAGCATTATACATTCAATCAGCTTCATTCATCAAGTAAACCAGGTTTTGCATTCATCCACTCATTAATTTAATAAAACTCATCAAATCCATTCACCAAGTAAATTAAGATTATTAAATAAATAAACTTGTCTCACATCATCCCTCTAATTAAATAAATCAAACATTCATTTAATTAAATCCAAATGCATTTTCCATCCTTTTCTAATTTAAATA
This sequence comes from Sequoia sempervirens, assembly GCA_007258455.2. Lineage (NCBI taxonomy): Eukaryota > Viridiplantae > Streptophyta > Pinopsida > Cupressales > Cupressaceae > Sequoia > Sequoia sempervirens. The sequence goes on from VDFB02281492.1 coordinate 66,572,904, forward strand.
AATCAAATATTTAAGTCATAAAAGTAAAAATCATCCTAATCATCATTAAGCTAACCTAATCCTAATTAGCCTAACCTAATCAGCCATCACATCCTCTAGATAATCCCACTTGCACAAATAAATCAATTTATTGATTTATTAAAATCCTTATTTTCTTTCAACATGGTATTTATGGGGAATATTTCCTCAAGTTTGAATTCAAAAAAAAGTGGACATGTACACCCAACAAGTCATTTATGAGCTCTTACATGGCTCTTACATGTCCCTTGCATAAGTCAAACTCAGCATTTACTCTAACATTTGAATTTGAAATTTCCCCTTCTTCCATACATTTCCCAAATCTTGCACATCCTCAAGACTATCACAACTTGACAAGTGTCCTCTTCCTATTGGCCAAATATTTAGTCCCACATCCTCCATGTTTGGCACTCTTAGCATTTGAAAATCTATAAAATAGAGGCTTCATTCTTAATCAAATCCTCCACAACTTTAGAATCTTGATGCAAGGTTATTCTCTTAAACTAAGAACTGAATTTGTCCATTTATCATCTTAGCATTCCATATCATTCTTCATAGAATTTTCATCATGGAGCTTAAACAAGGATTGGGAAAGGGCTATTTTCTACAATAGCACCAATCTAGTAGGAGATAAATTTGATTCATGTTGTTTGTATGCTCATTTAGTTTTCTAGCTATTTTAATATCTTGTTTAGCATATCTAACATGTTTCATTATTTCATAGGGATATTGATTATTAGTTTGGTTTTAAAATGCTAACCATTTGCAGATTTTCACATCCACAAACTAGCACTAGAAGGAGGGATAGATCCAATTTTGAAAGCTATTCACATTCACATTCACATGATCCATTTTTATGGTTGTCTGATTGAAAATTGAGCTACTTTTATAATGATTTAATTTGATGGATAAAAGAGAGCTAACCATTTTCTATTAAGATGATGCATTTACTTGTATTATGAGAGGAATATAAAATCATGCTTCCATTTTTGTGTTGAGGAGATGGTCACAATGATAATTTCCTTCTTTTTTCTATATTTAATTGACAGCTGCAATCATACAATCATTTTTTGTGGCTTGGATTAATGATAAACTCAACTTTTTTTCTAAATAATGGTGAGGAGTGGAAGTGATTTGCTGTTGTGACTTACCCTCCTCTAAAAATCTCAAGTTTTTTTGGGAAATTATTGGTTACAATAGATCAAAAACTAGATAATAGTTGATAAAACTAGATTACCAGTTTCTATGAAATTTGGTACTCTAGGTGTCTGAAATCAAATACCATTATCATCCTTCAAGTTATCATGCAATGGATTGTGTGCTTATTTCTACCTAGTGATACTACTTTTTTTTTTTAGATTTTCTTCACCTGGAATGTTTCCTACATAGTTAGCACATAAATCTAACTTCTCCATAGACATTGTTACGTGATTTTCCATCACTTCTTTGTTATTTATGTTTGCCATCAGAATTTTATGATGAAAGATGTGGGTCATTTTTCCTTTAGGACCATGTGGGTCGATTCCCCTACATCTTGGGAGGTAGTCCATGTGACCTCTTCCTATGCCATTGTTTCATGAGGCCATATCTATAGATAGGGGGACATGAGGTACAAAACTAGATATCCTTTGGTTCAAGAACAACTATTGATCCCTTTGCTTTTTTTATCATTGTCTTTGCCTTTGTTCGGTAACAATAACTCTATCCTGCTTCCAGCATGCTGCTTCAACCCATGAAACTTTCTTGGCCCTTCTCGCTATCGGGGATCTAGCCTAATAGTAGCAGGAGTAGGAGTAGGAGGTAGACTAGGCTAAGCTAGCTCAGTCTCAGTCTCAGTAGCTATATATTACAAACTAGTTATATTATCAAATAAATGGTAGAAAGGAAACATGAGAGAAAGGGTAACTGAGTGATACCTGCACTTACCTAATCATGACTATTGATCACGATGGAAGCTAGCCATGGCATACAAGGTATTATGATCTCGACATTCAAGCAAGCTATGCATCTGTCAACAAAATTGAATGGCTTTCCCTCCATAGAATAGTAGGGGCCACCCACCCATGGGATAGAAACACCAACTCATAGGGAAGAATAGGAAGTGAGCCAAGGAATTTATCTTTACACCTTCCAATGGCATTTGCTTGAAAATTCCTAAAGCTTCTACTGTCTCCTTGGGCATTCTGTCACATAGTTCGCGTGTCTTGTTTATGTTCCCACCACTTGCAATTTCCTGAAAGTTTCTAAAATGCCTCTTCGTTAAAGTTTTTGACACATATTCAGTAAATCCATTCTGTGCATATCTTGTAGGAATTGTATCCCATGAGATCATGTTTTTGTGATTCTAGGAGAAGGATGGTCTAAGTTTTCTGGGTGCTTCTCTACACTTGCCACTTGCATTAGTTGAAATTTACTTGCATATGACACTTGCTTGAGACTATTTGTCAATTATTGTCCCACTTGATATCTGACAAAACTATCATTTCATCCTCTATAATAGTGAGAGCATTTAATACATATTCCAGTGTAATGGCCACAAATTTGTGAGGAAAAAAGTGAGTAGCATGATGTTCTAAATAACATATTTGATTCTATAATAATTCTGATTGAGTTAATAAAGGTGATGAATGTGTTCATCACATTCTAGCCAAGAGCATTCGGTCCAAAAGTCAATGTGCTTGTTCTTGTATTTCTACATTGTGCACATGTTTCTATGACAATTATCATCAAAAAACTTGTTTGGCGTAGTTGTTCACCTATCACGAAAGCTTCTTGCACAAAATTTTCACTTGTGAGTAGCATTTGCTTAAAAAAATTTAATGCCTTTTCAACGTGAGACCATGTGTTTAAGGCGATCCATCAAAATAGTTCAAGTGCCTTTGTTTATGCTTCGATGTCTTTTTATGCAGGTCTATGGCATTTACCATTGTGTCTTAAGGATAATATGGTTGCATCAAAATTAGAGGAAGACCTTACACATGCATAAATGGAATTCAAAATGGACTTGAGCATTTTGATTAAATAAAGTCTATTTCCCTATCACAAAATAGCAATAGTAGATTATGTGGGTCCCTGTGAAGGTCAATTCAATAATAAATGCCCTAAATCTTGTGTTCTAGCTGGGAAGATTATGTCCTAGCTTGTCAGGCACTTGAAACTTATTAGTAGCTTGCTCAACATTTTGAATTCGCTGTTACACAATAAAGCAAGCATTGCTACACTTTTCACATGTTTTTAACTAGTATTGCTTTTTGTATTGATTGGTGTTGGTTCTAGATTTTATATCTTTATGTCTTGCGAGATGAGCTATTAGAATTTGAGTTACTTTCTATATTTTATATAGATTGTGCCATCATAACATCTATTGTTCTTGCCAGTAGCATTGAAGTGCATGTAACTGCTAATAGTAAGTTTCCTTGTATTTAGGATGTTCTTTTGTAGAGATGGAACAATAGATTTTGTCCATAGAGATCAGACACATACAAAAATTAAAGAAGAAACTTGCATAGCATCAATCATCAATGTGTTTTTCAATTTTGGATTTAATTTGAGAATAACATATGGTCAAAATTGCAAAGGCATTTTAATTTGACTTTTACTACCTAAAACATTGTTTGTTTTTAACAAACTTTACATGACAACAACAATTTTTTATTTTTATTTTATAATGTATTCTTTTCATTGATTCATTATTTTTGATAACTTTGTAACATTTGTAGGTTAAATTAAACATTGGAATCAAGCCAAGGCAAGCGGAATTGGAGATTGAAGAAAATTGGACATTAAAATTCAAAATTCACAAAAGCATTTTTTGAATGCTTATTGAAATAGCCTAGAGCCTCCATTTACTGCCCTAATTTTCTATTTTAAGCCAACTAGATCATTAATTTTATTTTGTTTCAAAGTTGGATTAAAATCGAAGGTTAGAAATTCACTAGAATTTGGGTTTTGAGGTCTAAAATTGAACTAAGAAAATTATCACAGTTTGCTTTGGTGTTTTAAAATGAATTCATCATTTCTTTGAGGCTTAAATGAACATGTGTTTTTTGTGTTTTGTAATCTCTTATTCAAAGTAATCTCATCTAAAAAGGTGTATGCACTTCTCTCACGCTTCACAGTGACCTTGAGAATCAAAAGACTTTTTAATGACATTAAGTTGCATAAAATATTGCCTCCACACTTTGAGTTGGTTTAAAATTGAACAAGATCTTGTGCGAGTGTGAGTGGGAGCATTATCGTGTATATTCTCTCTCTTTGTTGCCATCAAAGATTGATTGAGTTATGGATTTTGTCTTTACTCACTTTAGTTTATCCTAGAGGGCCTGCCTTGGGGAAAAATTACTCACGCAAGAGAATGACTCAATCGGTAACACTCTAAAGCCAAGAGTATTTCCAACCGAGATATAAATGTGGGTATTGGAGTAAATGCCAATATCATGTGGTTGGCTCCAATGAGATGGATTTGAAAGGGGACTCTTGTCATATGGGTCAATCTCCATGAACAGAAAGTCTGAAATAAAACCCTTATTTTTTAGTGATCAATTGATCCATTGAGCAAGTTTATTGAAGTGGTGCATTGAAACTTAGATTCCAAGAAGTTACTTGCCATGTCCGATCTTGGTTAAAGTATAGAGGTTAAGACTTCATTCTTAACATACCTTTATATGCTTTCCTTGGTTGCATGTAAAAAAATCTCTTCTATGAAGGGCATGAGGCAAGCCCAGTAAGAAAAACATACCAATTGAGCTAGGATGTCATATTGCTTGTGGTTTGAAAACACAGTGCTTGTATCCAAAACATCAAAACCAATATTCAATGAATCATCAAAATTTCAAGCCCTTTAGGAGAGGCAAATATTCTTGAGAAATTTCACATGTTATTTCTTTCCCTTGGGATTCATATCCTTAGAGGCTTCTAAGCATTTGGATTTCATCTCAATTTTCTCCTGCTAAGGTCAACAATAGGTAACTCTTGCCTCAAATTTCCTTGGTTTCCGCATAATACACTTTGCAGGATAAGGGGAAAGTTGGGACATTAGACATCTAGATTCAAAATCTAATCAAGAGTGTGTTTGTGGTAAAAATGATCCATTAAGCAAAGATTAAATCAATTGGACCCCACATATGTGCTTGGCATCTTTTGGTCATATGGTTTTCATGCAAACATTGGTCTTTTGATTTTGAATTATTCTTAGAGAAATGAATGTTCTTCACTATCTTGGTCTCACAATAAAATCCTTCCTAGGTTCATTTAGAATCAAATCAAACACTTCATTCATCGAAACATTTATCAAAACCCATCCCATCAAACAACTTTAGAGCTTTGGAAACATCATTCTAGACTTGGGTAAATCATCAAAATCAAAAATCACCTTGTTTAGTTAGGAGTATGGGAATGCATCCTTTCTCATACCTTTAGTTAAATCAGAAATCCTTGGAGAAAATTCATCCTAAGATAACATCTCACATTTTAGGGTTTACAAGTTCATTATCCAAATCAAGCCAATCAAAATCAAACCCTAAGTCTAGCATTGATCTAAAGTTCCTGCATGTTCAACACTCATATCATTTCCCCTTTTCATCCTTCCTCTCATCATTGGTTCTAAGAACATTAGAGGTCACTTTTAGAACAAGGTCAAAACACAAGGAAAACATGGAATAAAAACTTGATCCATACATCATGAGTAATCCAAATCAATTGAACTTTCAAAACCTTACAATGTTGATTGATTATAAAAAATCACACTTATACAATCCATACATGGGATTGTTCTCTCCTACACACTACAATGATACAAATGTGAGTACACCCAATCAAGAGTTTGGAACACCTTTTCCTATGGCTAAATCCAAACCTACAAGTTTTCCAACCAAATAATCAATGCATGAGCCTTTAAACAAACAATGAGAATGTACCAAGTACAAGTTTTCGAAACATGAATCCAGAAAAATTTGGGATAAATATGATTCAAATCCAAACAAGATGTTAATGACTCCAAGTCAAGGCAATGTGATTCCCAACATCAACAATTGTCAATTTCAACCTATCATGCCAAATATGAGTGTCATCCCAAATCAGAACATTGCCCAAAATCGAACACATGTACACACTCCAAATTTGCTTAAACAAAAGCCAAATCAACTATATCAAGGGAATCAAGATTGAAATCAAGATCAAATTTGGCGAGATCAAATTGCTACACTTACCAAAATAGTTGAGTCATTGCGCCAAGAGACATCTCCACCACCATTACCCATATCAACATCATTCCTTGGTTTGGGGCTTCCCCCTTTACCTAGCACCAATCACTCCATCCAAATCAATCCACCTAACACCAATCAAGCCATCACATCATAACCTTTGGATATACCATCAACATCGCACCAACAAATGGTATCTAATCAAATGACAATGTCAATCTTGAAAAATCAAAATATGGTCTCCCAAAGACCTATCACCTTGGTCATTTCGACCATTCCTATCACCTTGATCACTCCATCCACCCCTATCACACCCATCACATCTTAAACCTTCACTATCATGATCTCTCCAAGTGTATCTCAACCACTCATCACTACATCCAACACAATTCTGAATCCACCACCACCACCAGCAAAACCAAGTGCAATAAGTCAATATTGTAACATTGCACTAAAAGCACATCAATCCTATCAACAAGCACTTCAACAATATCAGGAAACTCCACAAGCTGCTCAAGCTACCCACACTGCTCAAGCTACCCAATATTCCCAAGCCTCTCAAGCTACCCAACAAGCACAAGCACAAACATGGAAAATGATAATTATTGGGGATACCGATAAACATTCAACCACTAGTGATAGCATTGACAATATCCCCACCATAATTGCTGAAAGCATTGATAAGGATCTATCCATCAAAGAGCACATTGAAGATTTTTCTATCTCGTCCAATGATCAAATCAACATATGTCAAGAGTCACTTTTCAATCATGATCAAAATCCACCAACAATACCCAACAATGATCCAATTCAAGAAACGTCAACATCATTTGACCCTATGGTTAAAGACATTGGAAATCCCTCCACCACAATTATTGAAAACAATGATCAAGGTCTCTCCATCGATGAGCACCTTGAAGATGTTTCCACCCCATCTGATAATCAACTTTCCATACATCAAGAGCCACTTTTTAGTGATCTATTTCAAGGAGTGTTAGGATTATTTGATCCTATTGAAATAATGCATGATCCATTGACCAATAATCATGTTGAAAATTTCTCTAAATTTCCTTATAAGTTAGAGGACATATCTCAAGAATTTATCCCAAAGCATTATCAACATCTTTCACTAAGGTCTATCAATGGTCCTTCCCAAGATGTGTTGACCCCCTTCGACCTCATGGTTGTAGATACTAAAGGAACATTGAACTCGACACTTGAGGATATGGAATCACTTACCATGTCTAATGATGACATCCAAGAACCGTTTGTAAGCAATCCATCCTTTGAAATTGACCAATGTCAAAAACTTGATCCAAAGCATGTCGAAAGTAACTCTGAAATCATTCAAGATCAAGAATTTGTATCTTCAAGATACTATAATGATCTAATGGACACTTTCCTATCTATGCAAGATGCACATACTCCTCCATCTATCCATGAGATGCTTTCTACACATGGACACATAGATGATCTTCATCTAGAACAAGATTTAGTTACACAAAAAGAGCAGATTATTAATTCCTATAGTCAAATTGAGTTATTAACATCAGTAACAGATGTATCCCAAATTTAGACTGAGGACATCAGGTATGTAGATATCCAATATTATTCACTCAAGGAAGCAAGTCAGAAAAAAAACAATATAATTCAGAGTTAGTGGAGCATTAAATTTAAACATCACCTATGGTGGTCATTTATCAAAGAATGCATTATAAACAACTCTCAGAACAAGTGAAATCAAAGCATAAAGGTACTACTTCCATAATACTAGGGGCAACTTCATCTAAAGTAGATGTCAACATAGGAAGCACAAAGAATCCTTATGAAGAACATGCAGAATCAAAGCATGAAGGCACTACTACCAGCATACTGGGGGAAACTTCATCTCAAGCAAACATCAACATAGGGAGCATGAGGAATCCTTATGAAGAAACCAATGTCAATACTACAACTAGTCATGTCACGAATCTTCATCCACCCATCACCCCATCCATGAATTGGGACCAATGTCAAAAGAAAGAATTGAATCAAAGTACGAAGAATGTTATCAAAGCAAAAGAAGCTGAGAAGCATAATGGGAAAATCAAATACAAATGGATACCAAAGAATACAAAGAAATATCATCCCTATCAAACTTCATCAGTAAAAGAAACTATGGGGAAAAATAAAAAAGGGAAAAGTATCCATCAAAGATATCCACAAAAGAAAAAGTAGGCTTTTCAAGTGATGTAAAAAGTGTATCAAGCAGTTGGTCCTAATTCCATGCATACTTCCGTATCCACCCATCAATGCTCATCTTCCCAAGTTTGGAGAGTCAAAGGTTCCAAACTGTCAACCAATCCATCTTTTATCCCTAAACACACTCCATCCATGCCTCTAGGCATGATATCCAATTCTTGAATTGATTATGTATTGGCAACGACCCTTCATCATAAGGATTTTGAAGGCACTCTATTGCAATGTGCACATAAAAACAAATTTAACTCTAGTATCGACGAAGCAGGTCAGTAATCCATAAAGTTGCATTCAAGTGCATGTATCTTAGCAAACCAACTTCTTCAAGCAGGATATCAATGGAACATTATGACAGGGGCATCTACATCAGCAACACCTTGTGATTCAGTATGAGCTCAAAATATTTTAGGAAAAATACAAAAAAAAATAAAAATATGAAAATCCAAAAAAATTTACAAAAAGGATTGAAAACAGTAAAGAGAACAAATCGTCCTCTAGTGAAAATCGTATGGACAACGCTTTGGGCAAGACCATGATGAAAACCTAGCAAATAGGCATCGTGTGTGGAATTCAGCATCTACGTGTGCCAATTCAGATAAAAGCATCTCATCTCAGCCATAATAAATCCATCATTCCATACATCTCAACTATAATAAATCCACTCATCCACACACCATTTATCCAATCCATTTTTATCCATCTACATCCATCATCTTAGTTATCTTGATCTTGATTAAATTTTGGTGCACACTTTATGCTTGCTTATGGTAAACATCTTGACATGGGTTGTTTTCATTGAGCTTATCCTATGCAGTGTTATTTGAGCCATGAAGCATTATCCAATGAGCTTGCTTGATCCAAACACCTTATCTTATGGCAAGATAATTCATGTTCACTCTTCCATACACCTATCTAAGCATCCACCCATGGAATTCCATACATTGCTAGACACTGGGGGAAAATTTTTACATCTTGCTTAGAGAATAAATCTTGATCTATATCCTTCAACTTATGTGGTGCTCTGAACATTGGAAAATGTGAAATAAAATGGGTCAAAACATTTGTGATCCAAAAAAAAAACCAAGTCACTAGTTCATGGCATATTTTGATAGGAAGGTGTTCCTTATCAAGCTTCATCGAACATTGAACATCAATCCAAATAATCAATATCCGTTGCATCTAACACACTCTTCAAACATCACATCAAATCATTCAAACAACTTTTGTTCCAAATCAAGCTTCATCAATCCTGATCAATTGAATCCAATCAATCCATAATATTGGGATATCCTTCCTAATCATTGTGTTGCTTAACACTATCCTTACTTTGTTGGGAATCCTCAACAATGTTATCGTTATCAATCCTGATCAATCAATCCCTACATTGTTGTGCATCCTCAACAATGTTATTGTCATCAATCCTAATCAATCAAAACCTTGCATTGTGGTGTATCCTCAACAATGTTATCATCGTCATCATCAATCCATTGATCTGATCAATCAACCTTAGCTTGGTTTTCAACAAAATCCAAAATAGATCATTGATATTATCACACATATCCATATCCAAATCGTCAAACTCATGTGAAAATCCAAAAAAATTCAAAAATCAGAAAAATATCAAAAACATTGGAATCTAAACTATGTCGTCTCTAAGCTTAAACATAGGCAAGGCTAATCTTTGATCAGCCCCCAAAACACAAAATCCAAAAACATTTGAAAAACATCAAAATCCAAAAAAAACCTCAAAACATTCCAAAAATGTCAAAAACATCCCAATATTTGATAAAATCCATCTGTCTCATATTGCTTGCACCTGCAATAGTCAATCACCCATAATAAACTGATCATCACCTTCATCCTTTGGAAAAACAAACATAAACAACCACATCAATCAGCAAAAGCAAGCTTTAATCATAAAATCAAAAGCAAACAACAAACATTTAAAACAAAATAAAACTCTTGATCATTTTCTAGCATGATAGTCAACCTTATATCAATAGCCTATCAATCAACTTATCAACCCATCATCATCCTATACAATGCATGTCCTAGGATATATCGTTCCAACAATGGGCATCATTTTGGATATCACTTTGGATTCTTATCCTATCAAAACAAATCCCTTTGGTTGAAGGTATGAAGAACATTGACTTGTTTGTGTACTTGATCTTTTCTTTTGATTTATCTTATTGCTTTCATTCTAAGGACCTCTTGATGATATCTGAACGAGGGATTTAGAGAGATAGGAATTGGGCAACAATCATTATCTTTTTTCTGTTGTGCTTGTTGGACGATCTTATAAAATAACTTGGTGAATACTTGCTCTTTTAGGTACGTCCTAGCAAGTTTTCCGTATGTCAAGTGTGAACAAGATTACTCCTATCTGTTTGTTGATTCAAAGTCCATCACACTAGGTACAACGCCATCCTAATTCTTTATACCCTTATGCATAGTACCTACATGTATTATCAAACATAAGGTAAGTAGCCCTTTTAAAATCCTAATCCTTGATAAGCAAATCTATCATCATCATCTATCATCATCATCATTTCTAATAAAGTCTTGACCAATCATGGACTTGTGGGATCCTCTTGTCATCATCTCATTTCTGCACTAACATCATCATTACCAATGCATCCATCCCGCATCCATAAACTATCAACATACCACATATAATTCATATCATACATAATAGGAAACATCAATCATTTCACATGCATTGCATTTGCATCATCATCATAATATAGATCTGTTAGTCTAAGCATCTACATAAATCATACATTTCAATAATCATAGAATAATCCATCTCATCCATCATCACATCATATCCCAATTTAAGATTTGTTATTCTAAGCATCTTAAAATCATCTCATTTGCATCATCATCCATAACCATCCATTTTGAACCTCTTTATCGCGAGATCAACCCTCAAATCAAATCTTTCGCTCGATCTCTCAAGGGGGAAATGTACCAGTGTACTTCTTTCCATTGGGGCATCTGAATAATAAAAAAAAAATTGAATTTTGATCATGGTAAGATTATTCTTTGAACCAATGCAACAAGTACATTGCTTCAAAGAGGGGAAAAATGTAAACATGAAAAATTAGCATTATGTATTCAATCAAGTTCATTCATCAAGTAAACTAGGTTTCGATAAAACTCATCAAATCCATTCACCAAGTAAATTAGGATTATTAAATAAATCAACTTGTCTCACATCATCCCTCTAATTAAATAAATCAAACATTCATTTAATTAAATCCAAATGCATTTTCCATCATTTTCTGATTTAAATAAATAAAATATTTAAGTCATAAAAGTAAAAATCATCCTAATAATCATTAAGCTAACCTAATCACCCATCACATCCTCTAGATAATCCCACTTGCACAAATAAATCAATTTACTGATTTATTAAAGTCCTTATTTTCTTTCAACATGACATTTATGGGGAATATTCCCTCAAGTTTGAATTCAAAGACAAGTGGACATGTATACCCAACAAGTCATTTATGAGCTCTTACATGGCTCTTACATGTCCCTTGCATAAGTCAAACTCAACATTTACTCTAAGATTTAAATTTGAAATTTCCCCCTCTTGGGCACATTTCCCAAATCTTCCACATCCTCAAGCCTACCACAACTTGACAAGTGGCCTCTTCCTATTGGCCAAATATTTAGTCCCAGATCCTCCATGTTTGGAACTCTTAGCATTTGAAAATCTATAAAATAGAGGCTTTATTCTTAATCAAATCCTCCACAACTCTAGAATCTTGATGCAAGGTCATTCTCTTAAATTGAGAACTGATTTTGTCCATTTATCATCTTAGCATTCCATACCATTCTTCATAGTATATTCATCATGGAGCTTAAACAAGGATTGGAAAAGGGCTATTTTCTACTATAGCACCAATCCACTATGAGATAAATTTGATTCATGTTGTTTGTATGCACATTTAGTTTTCTATCTATTTTAATATTTTATTTAGCATATCTAACATGTTTCATTATTTCATAGGGATGTTGATTATTAGTTTCATTTTAAAATGCTAACCATTTGTAGATTTTCACATCCAGAGGAATTATTTGCTATAAAATGCAATGTCCATGCATAATTGAAATAAGTTTTTAGGCATTGTGATGGGTCACCCCACTAGTTCCTGTAGAGCCTGAAGTGTAGGGGAAATGTGTTATAATCTCATTTCCTATTAGTTGGAAAAATCCATCTTTTAGTCTAAGGATAGGAAAGTTTCTATTGTTTTGTACTCATTGGATTTGTTGATTTGGGAAACCAACAACTGCATCATCTAATAGACAAGGAAAAGAGAGGGGTTTCCCCAAAAATGAAAATCCAAACAAATAAGAGATCTATGGATTTAGGGTTATTATATTCTTGCTAGAATTTTTTTAAAGAAACCAGAGTTGTCATCATTTCCAAAATACACACAGAACTAGAAGAATGAAACAAAGAGAGTGAAAACAAATAAAAATACTTTTGGGTCAACATGGAAATGAAATGAATGTCTTGATTCCTTACGTCATCCCCAAAAGGAAAACACAAGATAAATGAAAAAGGTAAAAAGTGAAAAGTAAAATATTTATGACATAGAGAAGAATGAAGGTACACAGAGAAGAATGTCACAAAGGGAGAGAACATCAAACAAAATTTCATAGGGGATCACATTATGTACATGCAATTAAACAAAAGAAAATGGAAATAATACAAAATACTAGTAAGGCACATGCAATTCAACCTATTACCGAGTCATCCACATCCTAATCATGTTCCTTATATACCGATGGTGAAAAACTAGCAAAAGGGACAATATCAAGTGTTGAACTAGGATCGGTACCAAGTTCAACACTCTTTGTAGGAGATTTTTCTTCTAAGTTCATGGAAAAGGAAAACAATGTATTCAACTCATTATGCACCTCTTCGTCAATTTAACAACCTCGTCATTGTCATCTAAGTTAATCACAACAAGAGGTCAAATGATAATGTCCATGGAAGTATTCATCTCTTGTTATGGTTGTTGTATTGGATTGTTTTGTTTTGGGGTAAGAATAGGGTTATCATGCATTGCTTCAATCAATTTTGGATTTTTTATTTTCTTTTTTTAATTCTTCATGTAACCTATGAGAAAGGGCACGACGTCTACTCCTACACTCTCTAACACCTCTATTTCTTTTAGTTTTATTTTCAAGTTGTGTTTTTGTAGGAGCAGGTTGATCAACCATATGTTTCTTTTCTTCCCCAAGGGGAGGAATGGAAGGAACCATAAGACATTTTTCAATGACTTTCTCTTAGACTTTGCAAACCTATTTTATTCTAGGAGTTGTAATGGGGTTTTTTTCATTATCTCTTGGTCTTTTGTAGGATGTAGGTGAAGGTTTTTTCTTAGGTTAGTTTTGGACATTTGGAATTTCTTTAGGTTCAAGCATGGTTTCATTAAGGGTGGTAGGCTTGGTGGTGGGTGGAGATGTGTTTTAGAGAGATAGTTTTCCTATCTTCTTTTCCTTAAACTTTTGATAAGACAAGAAAAATAAGTCTTTTCATGGTTTTATAGGTTCCATAGGCTCACACCTGAAGAACTATAAGAGTTACCTTTGGAGGAAAAAGTGTTAAAGCCACTATGGTGGACAATGAAAAATTAATGGGAAAAGGGAAACTTTAAGCATTTATGCACAACTAAAGGGACAACATTCATGGACCAAAGCTATGGATGGCCTAGCTTCACTTGAAATTGGTTCAACTACAAGATGGTGGAGATTGAAACATCTAATGTCTTCAGTCCTATTTTAAGGGAAGAATGATTAATCTCATCAAAGGGAAAGAAAAACCATTATGTGTCTTGATCCATGCTTTTAGTTTATCGTATATGTCTTGATAGAGCTCATGCAAAAGTAAGAATTCTCCATTGATCAGATTCTCTCCACAGGTGAGATCTATTAGTATCCCATTAGTGGGATTTTCATAGATGCAGTGAACTATGTAAAGAGGATCATCAAGCACATGTTTCAGTATATATTTAGAGGTTAAAGCAATTTCAAGAGGATTCTTATTTCGGCCCTTATGAGGAATTATGTCTATCACTCCTACCATGTCATCCATAGGATCATGTTGAATAGAATCATTGTTATTTTCATTTGTATCAACATTCATCACATCATTATTTATAGTTTCGTTGGATTTGACAAATGAAATGTTATGTTTTGGCATGGGGTTGGTGGAAATTTGCAAGTTTTGGGTAGTAGGGGCAACAAAATTATTGCCCTGATCACTAACACCTCCAATGGAAAGATTACCAGAATCAGTGAGGTCTTGCAAAACATGTTTAAGACGCTTGCAATGTTTTGTGTCATGTCCATTTTGTTAGTGATAGTAGCAATAAGAATTTGATCTAAAAATAAAATGTAAAGGCTTATTAGGATTGGGTGTTTTGATGGGAGGAAAGTTAATCATTTATTGTTCTAAGAGTTGGGACATTGTGTTATGAATTGTATCAAGTAAGGGAGTGAATTACCTTTTTAGGTCCCGATAGCTAATGGGTATCATGGCTTTAACAATAGCTACTTGGTTATTGGAATTCTAAGTTTTTTGTTGATGGGGATTAATTTGAAGAAACCCTTTATTCTATTTTCTTAAAGTTTGGGAATTGTTTTAGTTGGTGGGCTCAAACTTCTTAGTTTGTTTAGAAGTGAACTTTGTGTCTCCAATACTAACTAAATTTTGATAATCATGTAGGGTGGTACACAAGTGCATGAAAGATGGGAATTGCATTATGTTTATATTATCTTGAGTCTTTCTTTGCAAATTTTCTATGAATGTCTTTTAAAGGTGAGTGTTTGGGACCTTGACACCAATTTGGGAATAAAGTGATTGATAGTGTGAGATAAAGTCAGTTATATTTTATTCTTCCTTTTGCTTGCATCTCATAAAATTAGCCATGGTCATCTTAGGAGTCATATGCACTTGGAAATGATTTAAAAATTCCTCAACAATTTCATTGAATGAATTAATTGAGTTGTTCGGTAAAGAAGAAAACCATTGCAAGGAAGTGTCTTTCAATGATCTAGGAAAGATCTTAGCCAACAATTTATCATCAAGGAAAAAGTCACTACATAAGACAATATAAGCATTAACATGGCTACAAGGATCCCCATTCCCTCCATACTTCTCAAATCTAGGCACCTCTACACTTTGTGGCATCGGTGTTTGCAATATCTCCAAGGAAAATGAACTACTTCTGACATAATATGTAGCCGAATCTATTTTTGATCAGATGAAACAATTTGGAAGAGTTTATTAATGAGAGGGTCATTGCTTGTGTTATGAGATGGAATTGAAAATGGTGAATGGGTGTATGTGCTTGAGGGAAAAGAGAATGGAATTCTTATAGGTGGTAAAGTGGTAGGAGATATTATGTATGATGCAACAAAGGAACTAGGGATGCTAGTGAAAATACCTAAGCAAGGAATCACATTACTAGTTTGTTGCATTGTTGTTGTGAGTTGAGGATTGGTATAGGTTGGTATTGAGGAAATTATTGTGGGAGGAGGAATTTGATTTCTCCTTGGCTTGTGTCATTTCTTGTAGGTAAAGGAAAACTAGTGGTTGGAGTGGGGTTTTTTTCCAAAGATTTGAAGTATGTTTCACACAAGGTCAAGTCCATCTTCACTTTCAAGCATGCAGTGAATATTGTCTATAGTAGGGATGGTAGTGGTTGAAATATTTTCATTTTTCACTTGATATTATAAGTTTGCAAGGTCCTCATCAATTTGAATTATGTTTTCTTGTGGGACACTATCATTCCTTATTTCAACTTACAACACATTACTTGAAGGAAAGGAGTTATTGAGGGTGTGTACCATAGAAAAAAGAAAACTTGCTTGACATGAGAATAATTCATGATAAATTGAATTTAATCAGGCCTTGATTCAAGTGTTGTGATGCATTTTATGCGTCCACACTAGGTCTTGTGCCCTTTCAAATGCATATATTGATGTCTTGTAAAGGTGTTGTAAAGTGTTGTAAAGCACTTTCACACTTTTGTAGACTTAATGAACCCATTTTCCCCTAATTCAACATTATAAAATGTATTCAATTATATTTTCACATCAATCTAGAAGGCTTGTAAAATAAACTTAATGTTAAACTAGTGTTGTAATGTGTCTTACACATTCACATTGGTTCTTGTTCCTTCCTAGGCTATTTGGACCTCATTTTAGTGTTATAAAGTGTATTTATCACACTTTCACATTGAATTATGTGTCCCAAGCCCTAATTTACCTTTTACATCATCACCAATAGGCCCCTATTACCCCATAGTGTGCATCCTAGGAAATATTTGATGAAATAATAGACATAGACATCGTATAAACCTTATTTTCTTATATCCTAAGAACCCAATTGTCAAATGGGCCCCACTAGGACTAATTCACCACCTATGGTGAATGAGTCCCTACTAGGTGGGACTGACTTTCCCATGGTGGTGAATGAGTCCCATTTGGGTCAAATTTTATTTTTGAGCTAGAAAATTTGGAAATCAAGTTTAATATTCTTTCATGCCAGCCTTAGGGATCCAATTTATGGGCTCATAAGGTGAATTTCCTGTAAAATAAACTCTCTCAACCTTAATGTACATCTCTTAACTCATTCACACATCTCTTATCATTCATTTTTCATCTATGTTCTCCTTCAACTCAAGCAAGTTAGGGTTTCATCATTGCAAGTCATCAAGATAGTTTCCTATGACATTCAAGGGATGATTCTTGACGTGTTCTTTTAGAAATTCAAGATCAATTAGCATGGAAAGGTATTAACTCCATTATTTCATCCTTCATTACATTCTTTCTTCATTTTGGGTTAATTACCTACAAAGGGGTTTGACCAAGGCAAAATCCCCATGCCTTAACATCCAACATTTCTCTCTCTTCTTGTGTGTTTTCTAATTTAGGAATCTTGAAGGCTTGGAAGTTATTAAGAATCAAGTTCCAAAGTTTTTGAAGTCTTACCTTCATTGTCTAAGGTAAAATATCCATCAAAAGTCACATTCAAGTTTAGAAATCAGAGTTTCAAAAGTGAACAACTATGGAAAGTCAAAGTGCATACTAAGAGATCTTGTTTCCTCTTTTGGATCTTCAAAAATTCAAAAGTGGAATCATTCTCCATCAATGGAAAATGATTCCCATTTCTAGGTCTAAACAGGGTTTTTAGCATTTCTGGATACCCTTTTGTCCAAAATAGGTTTTGGGTTACTTTTATAGAAATAGGACTAATTCACCGAGAATGGCGAATGTGTCCCTCTAGGCCTAGTTTCCAAAATCAACAACATTTTAGAAGAAATTTCCAGTCTCCATAAAGTTTTCAAGTACACGCTTTCAGTCTCATCTATTTCCTTTTAGTTTTGTTCACATCTCTAAGTGTTTTTTCATTACACATTGTGTTTTCAAACAAGTTACATTCCTTAGGTTTTTCATATTTAATCAATCAATTTCATTGTCTAATTGCATTTAGATCATTTCATTTAGTCTTAACTCCATCATACATTCCCTTATTTGAGTGAACCACCTAGATTTTGGGTGTGGGATCTATCTCTTTCCATTAGGTGAAAGACCCTAATTGAGCAAAGAGACATAGCATTTCACACCCTTAAAATATATGGTTCATTTTGGTGAAGCTACATTTATAATACTTTCTTTTCTTATTAGGAGTTTGTCATCATCCTAGCAATAGCTTTCATGCATTAGATTTTGCATTATTTTGTATTCTAGGGTTTCAAATTTTTGCATTAGAGAAAGGGTGATTTAGCTTACATTTTTGCATATAATTTCCTTAATGTTTTTTGAAATTTTGCATCTCCATCTTAGATCTGCATCATACAACATCAAACATATACAAAATAATTCAAAATTTCTAAAAATTTTGCAGAAACCCAATATTGGGATTCATTCACCATACTGGGTGAATCAGTCCTTGTCCAACTTTTTTGACTAACTATTAGAACATCAGAAGCTTCATTTGTGTGCTTCCTAATCCTCCTAGTATCATATAGCATAAGTCCGGATATTTTCTAGAACATTTTTTTTATGCATATAGATCAAAAACATCAATTTGTTGTAGTCATTTTTGAAATCATTTTAATAACACACATCCTTAGATCTGAAAATGTTTACATTTCTAAAATTTTCATGACATTGATAAAAGTACTTTTTAACTTTTGCATATACAATATTTCTATTCATAAAACTTAGCATAAGTTTTATCAAATTTCTTTTTATTCTTGCACATGTACATGTTTGCATTCTTCAAATCTTGCATATATATTGTTCATATTGTTGAAACATTGCATGAAATGGTTACATGTTCTTTTCATTTTTATTCAAACAATGCTAGTACCTTACATATTTGGACATGCTAAGAAACATTTCCTATCCCCTCTCTATGAGAGTGGTTTTGTGAAAGAGACTAAAACCTTGGACATTTATAATGATCATATTTGTTCCTCTCCTAATATCTCTCCTATTGGTGATGAAGATATTTTGGTACAAGAACCAATTCATGATAGTTTTGAGAATTCTAGTTGTTTCTCTCCTCTTGCCTCTCTTAGTGGAGAATTCATTGATAAACAAGAAAATACAACCATAGGTAATCATTACAACCACATTTTCTTTTCTTTTAGTATCTCTCCTAGTTGTGAAGTAGATACTTTGATGTTAGACAACACAATCGATGAAGGTCATGAATATCTTAGTTATCCCCTTTCACTTCATGAAACCCCTCTTAAGAAACAATATTCAACCATTGATCATTCCCCTACTTGTGTTAAATTCCTTTTAGAAGAACCAATCTATGCATGTCAAAAACATTTGGCTTGTCATTCTCCTAAAAAATCTCCTTCTAGAAAAATTATCATGATGCAAGACAAGCATAAAGTAACATTTGAATCCCCTTCACCAACACATCATGCCAATAAAGAAAAAATTCTTGAGGTTATGATGAAACAAGTGGGATCTCCTTTAATAAGTGAGCTTCCTAAGTCACCTTCCATTAGTGAATCACACAAAAAATTTAGAGATGACTTGAAATCCATGATGCAATCTAATCATAATAATGTTTTGCAGTTGTTAAGTTGTAACTTAGTGACTCAAACATCTCAGGGACCACACAACACTCCTACACCATTACCCTTTCCTCAAAAAGTTCCTAGTGTTGAAGACCTTAAAAAGGCTCCTACTAGTATATTTGTATGGGTATGCATTCAACTCTCACCGAAAATCAAACTTCTTTTTCATGAAATGTTGCAATTAAAGGAGTAACATCCTCCTCTTGTCCCATGCAATCCACCCAATTAGAAATCACATTCCCTAAAAATGAATTACCCTCACTTGAGATTAAAAAAAAAATGATCCCTTGATGATAAAGGTGATCATTAATGAAACTTTAGTTAGGCACACTCTCATCGACAATGGAGTAGAAATTAATGTTTGTAGCATGGACTTCCTAAACAAACTTGGCATGGACAAAAAACTCATCCAACTTAATGATGTTCATATTCGTGGATTTGACAATGTTAATAGGAAACCTATCGGGATGATCATATTACCTACATGTAGTCTTTCCTACCTCTATCCATATCATGCAAGGACCCATTCCATACAATCTTCTCCTAGGGAGACCATGGATTCATGCTATGAAAGGAGTCCCATCTACCCTTCACCATGTAATGAAATTTGAATACAACAACAAGATATATACGATTGATGTAGATGAGCATAGCTATGCATTGACTGATCACAACACTTCCAACTCCCCTAATACTTTCATTCCTAGATCAAAAAATGAACCTATACAAGTTGGTCCTAACTCTTCACCTACAACAAAAATCTTTCGTACTACTTAGGGGTCATTAGATTCTACACCTCCTTTCCATAACATTTCCAAAATCTCACCCTCATGGTCCAAAGAGTCATATACAAATGATTCATTTTCAAACACAAGTTCTAGTAGTGATTGGAGTTTCGCACCTATCTTTAAGGAAGGGTGCGCAATATCCCACTCTCAACCCAAACAACCTTTTGTTCCATTCACTCAACTTAGTTCTACCAAATCACCCCATGGTGGTGATGGGAGCAATATAACTCCCATCTCTCATGAAGCAATGATACATAACATTAAAAAGAATTTGTGTTATTGTAAAGAAAGAACTCCTCACAAACACACACCTCGTTCATCTAACTTGAAATATTTTTATGGTATCAGTTACAATCTTCCTCCTATACATGGATGCAATAAAAACATAACCAAAACCGACATATCATCTATGGGTATCTCCCTTCTCCCCACTTTCATCAAATACTTTTCACAACAATAACATTCAACCTCTCAAGGAGTGTGGTGCTCTTCCTTATGTTGAAACACCTAATTCCTCTACCTGATACTTACTTTCATTCTCTTTGTCTCACCTTTTCCTTGCACTAAGTGGGGGAAAGGGGTTTGATAACCTTATCCTTGTATGTCACTTGTCATTGTCTCTTTTGACTTGTTATTAACTTTACATGAACATATAAGAGAAATCTTGGGATGTGGATGGCATGTCTTAAGACTAACTCGCATGTGATATACTCCCTTTCCTCATGACGTTGCTTATCACAAACATATGAATTGGAATAGGGATTTTTGAATAAGCTCTCATACTCTTTTCTACTTTAAATCAATATCTCACAATAACGGTGTGTAGTAGGGTATGTGTAGGATCATGATGGGCCAAAAAGTGGCGATATGATGGGTATGTGTAGGTATGTGGTTGACAATTTCTTTTTTACCCAAATTGATGAAATGAAAAGTGTTTTTAAAGGAGATTCTCATATTTCAACCAATATAAATTATGCTTTAATTTTAATTTAATAAATAATTATTATCTATTTTCTATTTGAATTACAACCATAGTTCTAATTGATAGGCTAATTGAAAATCATCTATAGCTTTCAAACACTATCACAATTTTTGAATATGAAACATGCATCATATTCTATGCTTTGCATACTATAGGATTAAAAAAATAAAAAATAATTTCATGAAGTTTTGACCAAGTTAAGGTGGTTAGATATGTCAGTTTTTATATTTTTATAAATTTGTAATAAAAACTTCATAATTAATTATTTACTTGTAAAAAAATTTAAAAAAATATGCATCACATTGGGACATGAGTCCTCTACTTATATCTAAAATTTTATAAAAATAATTATCATTTTATTGTGGTTAGGGTGGTCAGACAAACACCTATTTTTTATTTTTTTTCCCTTTGCATTGAAATTTCAAATTTTCACCAAATAGATTTTTCTAAATAAACCTAATAGTTTAGAAACTACATTCAATTTTCTAAAAATTCTATTCTTATATATTTTTGAAATAATATAGATAAATTATTCAAATTTTTACGTCAAGTTGCCTAACTCTGATTTTTCTAAATTTTATTGCCACTTAAGGGCCTTTTTTTTCCATGATGGTCCTGCGCATACCCAATAATTCCTTTAAATTGGGGGGCATACATTAGCATCATTTCATTTGCATTCTTAGTTCTTAGTGTAGCCTTGTCACTTCATATGATGTGTTTGTCACTATGTGGATGAAATTGGGTAAGATTTCCTTCATAAGCGTGATCTATTTTAGCATATTACATTCCTCTTAGTGGCTTGATGTGACACACTACATCCTATAAGCTATCAATATTCTATTCTTTTCTTGGTCCTCTCTTGGAGACATTATACACAATGTTCCCTAAGTGATAAACCTTGCATGAACTTAACAAGACTCCTTTGAACATCTTTTACATTTTACATCTTTGTTCCTTGCATAATGCAACTTGCATGCCTATGGTACCTTTGCAATTTTTCATGAGTTCTAAGCATACAAATCCTTGCTTGTCTCATGAAACACAGAAAATTTTTCCCTTGTAATGCCTTGTTAAAGTTATTAGGATGTATAACTTTAATATGGTTGAGTGGGAAGCCCATTCAGTGGCACGACTTTCCCCATAGCCACCTATGTGTCTGTGAGGGTATACCAACTAGCATATGTACTTCACCTTTATGGGTCTTCTCACATGATGGACCACCAAGATTTTTTCCACTCCAAAGTGAGTGCATCCTTTCCACCCTATTTTTCTTTCCTTTAGCTCTTTCCATTACATGATTTTGTAGCATGATGATCTGAATCAGGATCTTGGATCTTGGGGGCTTAACTACCTTCTTGATCTTTGTCATTCTTTTTCATATGCACCTCTACACTTGGATCTCTCTTGAATGTCTACTTTAGTGTGAGTTTGAAGCAAGTTCATCCTCTCACTAAAGTGGGGATAAATGTACTATAGAAAAAAGGAAACTTTCTTGACATGAGAATAATTCATGATAAATTGAACTTAATGAGGAATTTTATGCATCCACACTAGGCCTTGGGCCCTTTCAAATTCATTTGTCGATGTTTTGTAAAGGTATTGTAAAGTGTTGTAAAGGACTTCCACACTTTTCTAGATTTAATGAACTCATTTCCCCCTAATTCAACAATATAAAATATGTATAATTGTATTTTCACACCAATCTAGAAGGCTTGTAAAATAAAATTAATGATAAACTAGTGTTGTAATGTGTCTTGCACATTCACATTGGTTCTTATACCTTCCTAGGCTATGTGGACCTCATTTTAGTGTTGTAAAGTGTATTTAATCACACTTTCACATTGAATTCTATGCCCCAAACCCTAATTGACCTTTACATCATCACTAATAGGCCCTTAATAACCCATATTGTGCATCCCAAGGAAATATTTGATGAAATAATTGACATAGACATCATACAAACCTTATTTTCTTATCTCTTAAGAACCCAACTGTCAAATGGGCCCTACTAGGAATAATTTGGCACCTATGGTGAATGAGTCCCTGCCAAGTGGTATAGATTAGCCCAATGTGATGAATGAGTCCAATTTGGATCAAATTTTAGTTTTGAGTGGGAAAAATTGGAAATCAAGTTAATATTCTTTCATGTTGGCCTTAGGGATCCAATTTATAGGCTAATAAGGAAAATTTCCTATAAAATCAAGTCTCTCAACCCTAATTTACATCTCTTATCATTCATTCATCATCTTTCATCTCCTTCAACTCAAGCAAGTTAGGTTTTCATCATTGCAAGTCATTAAGATAGTTTCCTAAGACATTCAAGGGAAGATTCTTCATTTTTTGTTGTATAAATTCAAGATCAATCTTAATGGAAAGGTATTAACACCATTATTGCATGCTTCATTACATTATTTCTTCATTTTGGCTTAATTACCTACAAAGGGGTTTGACCAAGGAAAAACCCCATGCCATAACATCCAACATTTCTCTTTCTCTTCTTGTGTGTTTGCATATTTAGGCATTTGAAGGCTTGGAAGTTATTAAGAATCAAGTTGAAAAGTTTTTAAAGTCTTCCCATCATTTTCTAAGGAAAAATATCCATCAAAATTCACTTTCAGGTTTGGAAATCAGAGTTTTGGAAGTAGACACATGTAGAAATCCAAACTGCAGACTAAGAGCTCATGTTTCCTCTTTTAGATTTTCAAAAATTCAAAAGTGGACTCATTCACCATGAATGGTGAATGAGTCCCATTTTTAAGCCTGAATAGGGTTTTCTGCATTTATAGATACCCTTTTGTTCAAAATGAATTTCAGGTCAGTTTTTATAAAACTAGGACTAATTCACCCAAAATGGCGAATGAGTCCTTGTAGGCTTAATTTTTAGCATCAACAACATTTTAGAAGCAATTTCCAATGTCCATCAAGTTTTCAGGTACACAATTTAAGTCTCATCCATTTCTATTTAGTTTTTTTTACATCTCTAAGTGTTTTTGCATTACACAAGTCATTTCCAAACAAGTTACATTCCTTAGTTTTTGCATACTTAACCAATCAATTTCATCATCTAGTTGCATTTAGATCATTTTATTTAGTCTTAACTTCATCATACATTCCCTTGTTTGAGTGGACCACCTATATTTTGGGTGTGGGATCTTAAGATTCCCTTATTTGAGTGGACCACCTAGATTTTGGGTGTGGGACCTATCTCTTTCCATTAGGTGAAATACCCTAATCGAGCAAAGAGACATAACATTTCACACCCTTAAAATATATGGTTTAGGGTGTTGTCCATACCTAGTGTACTAGTGTCAATACTAGGAGTTAAAGAGCTAGACAACCCAAGATACACAACGATTGCACTATTGTGGGATGACATGAGTCTCAAACTTTGTCTCACTATAGTATTAGCAATAGGAAACCAAATTATCATACAAGGGATACTAAATACAAGGTGAATGTAAATGCAATATAAGCTAAGAAAAATGAAATTCTTATAAAAAAAATGATGGAAACTAAAACAAAAAGGAAATAACTGTGGACATCAAAATATGCATATCGCTTAAACTATAACACACACCTTAGCATGGTTAGTTGTTAAAACAAAACAAACTTTCAACATCCCTATGAAATAATACATCAGGCTTCAAAATGCAATCAAATAACAAGATAACTAAACCGTATTAAAAAAAATGAATTATATTTATCTCATAGTGGATTGGTGCTTCTTTGATGTGGAAAGAAGCCCTTTCCCAATCCTTGCTAAGCTCCTAGATGATATGATGAACAAGATGATAAGTGATCAAGTTTCCTAAGATTGTGGAGTTGTGTAGGATTAAATCAATAGAGAGGGTCTCTATTTATAACCAATAGGGATACAAGAATGTCAAACATGGAGGATGTGGGACTAAATATCCACCAATGATAAGATGCCACTTGTCAACATGTGAGAGGTTGAGGAATGAGCACATTTTTGTCAATGTGCCAAAGAGGGGGAGATTTGAAATCTGAATTTGATGAAAAGATGAGTTAAATGCTAAGTTGATTTGTGTAAGAGACATGTAAGAGCTCTTACATTCTTTGTTGGAAGGACAAATCCCTTTTGGAGGGATTTTCAAACTTGGAGGAATATTCCCCAAAGATTGCAAGCTAAAAATAAATAAAGATTTTAATAAATCATTTAAATGCATTTTCATGTGCAAGTGGAAAAATCTAGAGAATTTTGGAGATTAGGATAAAATTAATCAAGGTTTAATTAATTTAATGAGGGATTAGGTGATTTGACCTCTTTGATTTAGATTTATGGATTAAAATAAATCAAACGGAGATGGAAAATGATTTTAAATTTAATTAAATAAATATTTGATTTATTTAGTCAAAGAGGATGATGTAAGAATAAATCAAATAAATATTAATTTATTTAATTTAATGGAATGACCTAAGGAGATTAATCAATTAAAATTGATTTATTTAATTGATCGGGAAAATATTATTTAATTAAATATGAGGAATGCATGATGCTAATTTCTCATGTCTACAACAACAAACAAAAACTCATATGTTGAACTTTTAAATGCTAAAAAGTATAGTACAAAATATGTAGAGGGACTGATTCACCCAAGGTGGTGAATAAGTCATAGTATGGATTTTATTTATTTTTTTAAATTAATTGAATTTTATGCTTTTTAATTTTTATGATCTGTATCTAAGATGTAAATGTAGATTTTGTTTCATTTTTAGTGAAATAAGATGCAAAATTCATGCTATATAAGCTTTCACTAATGCAAAATTTGAAACCCTAGTATGCAAATTAACTAATGCAAACCCTAATGCAATGTTAATGCAAGCAAGATCTAGGATGATGATCACTCCAAATTAGAATTATCATGTTCTAAATGCAGGGCAACCAAAATGAAAGGAAGAAAATGTTTTTTCTTCCTATCTTAGGTTTTAGGACCTAAGAGGGAAATTTTCACTAACTTTCACTCAAGAACAAAACCTTGAGGGTGAATGAGTCCCACCTAGATCTTTTGGTTCTGAACCTAGTTTCACACCTTTCTAAGCATTTTTTTAAATTTGTCCCAAAATTTAAGCCTAGTGGAACTTTTTACCCAAGGTGGCTAATGAGTCCCATATCACTAAATTTTGGTCATTCAAACTTGAAACACTTGAATTATGATTGGCTAATGATTGGTGTCAAGATTATCCTCAAAAATATATAATAAATGAGGCTTGTGTATGTCAAATAGGCCCAATTAAAGCATAAGGAAGCCCAATTATTAATAACAGGCCTAGAAAAGTGTGAAAGTGTGTTACAACACTTCACACCACTTCAAGTATGGTAAGATTAAGATTTAAAAAGAGCTTATTTAGGTGTAATTAATTAGTAAGAGCTTATAAAATTGTGGAAGTGTGTAACAACAATTTACAAAACTTGAGCAAGTGAACCATCAATTTTGAGGGTTACTATGGACTTCTCTTGCACTCTTAAGATCTTTCACCTAAAAGGAGTGAGATAGAACCCTAAAATTGGGTGGTTCAAAATTAAGGAATGTAAGATATAAATTATGACTAAATGGCATCTATGCTAAGCTTTGAAATTGATTTGATTGCAAAACTTAAATAAGCATGTTTGAAAACATAGTGAGGCTTCACCAAAACAAGGTAATTAAAAATAAACTAGGGCCCAGCTTGTGAATGTGTGTTTCAACCACATTACAAAACTAAATCAAGAAAAACATTAGGCTCAAATTCACAAGGAGGACCCAAAAAAGTGTGAAAATTTCCTTGAAGACATTTTTTGACACTGCACATAACAAAATTGGAGTTCACAAAAAGCATTCAAGTGGTTACAAGACTATTCAAGAGAATTGAAGGGAAAATTCTTCATCATTTTTTGTAGAAATTCAAGATCCATTATCATGTCAAGATTATCAAGCATCAAGTATGTTATTGAGCTAGTGATGTGATGTTTCATTCAAGATCCAAGGTCATGCATTGTTCTACACATATCTCAAGATCTAGATATACATCCTTCATGGCCATTTCATGCTAAATTTCTGATTTGTATTACAAGACATCATTCAAGGTATCATCGATTACATATTTCATGTTTCATACTTCAATTTCATTATTTCATCATTTGGTTTAATTAAATTTAAGGGGTTTGACCAAGGAAAATTCCTATTCCCTAACAATCAACAAGTTATTTTCCTCTTTACATGTGTGACTGCAAGTTTATAAATTGAAGAAAACTAAATTTGAAGCCTTGAAAAGTACCAAAATTATAAAGTGGCAAATGTCATTAAAATTTTAATGAAAAGTTGTCGAGACTCATGAAATTTTAGATCTAGGGAAAAATATCCATCTAATTTGCAAGAAATAAATGGAAAAGTGTTTATTTGGTCCATCTTCATAAGCTTGCAAAGTTTTAGTTCTAGCTTCTACTCCTGGGACACTTCACAAAAAAATGGAACTAATCCTTCAGAAGTTGTAAATGAGTCCCACTATAGGTGGTTTTTAGGATTTTTTGTAGATTCAGATACCCATTTGTTATATTCCTATTTTTGCATAGAAATACTGATCTAGAATTGATTTTCCCAAATTGGCGAATGAGTCCCAATAGGCCTAAATTTTAGGTTATTCAACATTTTAGGCCTCCATTCAAGCTCCCTCAGATTTTTAAGTGCTCCTTTTTACTTTTCTAGTTTATTGTTCTAATTTATTTGCATTTATAGTTTATTTAGTGAGATATCATACATCATTGAGTTCAATCATTAGATCTTACATTGCATTTTTCTTTCCAAGTCTTAACTTGGAGGTGAACCCCTCATTAATCTCCAATCAGCCCCCAGGACAACCCTATTGCAAGATATCTTTCTCCTTTCCATTCTAGGATTACCCTTTAATGAAGTAATTAGAAAGAAGGTGTGCTTTATGTCCTAAGCCATATGATAGCACTCAACCCCATTTTTCAGTTGTTATAGGTTTGTTGAATTTAAACATTGTATTATCCATTCATCATTCTTTTCATACTTTCATTATTACATTTCAAGGTCTAATTGCCAAAATGGAGTTTAACCAAGGAAAACCTTGATTCACCCAAGAAAGAAACATTAAAAGTATATACAACCATTGAGGTAGGGTTGCACCATATATTTCTCATTATTATAAGGAATAATGTCTACACTATATCTCAATAACTACACAATATTTTTGGAAATGCTCATATGCGTCTTTTTTATTATTATACAATAGCCAAGCACCTACAAGTATCACTTACCCATACATGTGAGATAAATACTTTATTCTAACTAACTAGTAAAATGACATATACATCATATACACCGCAATACACTATTTATTATTATTTAATGCACTATATTACTATGTCTCTAGGTATAGTATATTCTATCTCTCCTATATAATTTTCACACTTGAAGCATAGAAGAGAAAGCATTAAAATACTCTAAAATAGTACAAATATGGCACCATTCTCATTCATCTAAGACACCATATATAATATTTTTTTGTTGCATTCACCACTATAAAAATCCCTCTTATTTTTCTACCATACATTCCAAGAGATATGAGGATGAAAATAATTCTTGTAGTTTTTCCTATCATTGCAAGTAAAAATATAATAAGCAACTCTCATATTCAAGAACCATACCTGCATGATAGTTTCCTTCCTAATTCTCAAATTGTATAATGAGGTGAATGTTAACATGTTACACCCCTTTCTCTCTCCTCAACTTTATCCAAGTTTTCACCCTTTTGTGCTACTTGCTTTGTTGGCTTATGATAGGAAATAATATTTTCTTTGTTATTTTATACTACTTCCTCATCCTCTTCTTGTTTTTTTCTTCCATAAATATTTCTTAAGGTTCTTGAACCTTACCATTGTTTTCGTATTCATTACATATAATATATTGTAATGTAATTATTTTATTTATATATAAAATCATAATAATGTTTTTTTTTTCTACATTCATATTAATAAATGTTAAACAATGATATTTAAGAAAAATACCTAACCCATCCATATTTAGACAGCAAAAATGATAATGTAAATATTACTTATCAATACAGAGAGTTGAACTTCTTAAATTTTGAATATATTTACCCTTGATATGATGGTCTATATATTTTTAATTTCTAATTATACTTATTGGATTAAATCCATACAATAGAAATTATACTCACTATTAGAATTTAAAGAAACAATAACCCTACCTTTTCACTGCTTCCATAAAATAAAATAAAAAAATCTTCCTTTGCTATAGCTAAAGTACATATACTTTATCCTCCGTTTTCTATTCATCCCATTTCTCTTCACACCTGACTTTATTTTCTTCTTACTCTTTCCTTTCTCTGTCTTTCTTAATTTCTTTCTTAATTTTTTCTTCCTCATTTTGTGAACTATTAATTACTTTGTTGGCCAGTTATCAAAGGAAAAAAAAATAATTCATATAAAATAAATGTCAGTTTGCTATGGACGTAAACCATTTGATATTTTCATCATCTAAATGCAAATTAAACTATGCATTTCATAAAATGTTTTGACCATAAATTGTTTATAGTGGAGCTGCCAGCCACTCTAAAGTATTCCCCGTTCCATTAAATATAAAACCTATTAATAATAAATTGACTTTTTCAGTCGACAACTGAGAGTTTTTGATTAAAAAGACGGAAACAATCCTGCATTTACATACATAGTTTTCTCCTTAATCTTCTAGACAAATAAAGTAAGTATTCTATCTTTGCATTTTCTAGACATCTTTTATAACTAATGAAACTGTTTTTTTAGTTCCTGTCAAAGGAACCATAGGCACGGTGAGATCCTAACTAGTTATTAATGTTTTGAACTTCAACCAATCAAAATTAATTATTTTCTTTTATACATTATATTCGAAGTTTTTTCTAAAGTTAAATGCATGTTTTTTAACTTTTTCTAATTTTCAAAATTATTTTTCTTGAATATTATTGGCTAAAAAATTTTAGGCGATAAGGGCGGATTATGTGGAATTGAGTATAATATTTTTATTTTGCAATTTCATTGACTTTTTTTGAGGCATTTTTTTTGTCACTTCTCAACTAATATTTCCACATTCGAGATGCAAAAATTATGACAAAGTTAAAGTTAGCTTCTTTTTTTTTTTGCCACTTCTCAACTAATATTTATACATTCGAGATGCAAAAATTATTACAAAGTTAAAGTTAAAAATGTTAATTTATAATAATTGCAATATCATTCATATAACTCATTTTTATTTTGCAATTTTATTGACTTTTTTTTGCCACTTCTTAAGATGCAAAAATTATGAAAAAAAAAAGATAGAAACTATTAATTTATAATAAAATAATAACTATTTTTTAAATAACTTGATATTTGAAATCAACTATTTAAGATAAATATTTATTAATTCATTATTCTAGTTAATATTGATTCATTTTATTTGTTCAATAAATGTTTAGGAGGAAGATATATTGATTGTTTAATTATTATAGTTAAAATTTATTTTATAAGATAAATATATAGAAGGAACGTAAATTTACTTATTTTTTCTAATTTTTTTATTTTTCATTTTTTAGAAAATTTCATTTTAATTATTTATGCAAAATTATTTAAGATAAATATTTTAAAAGAAGATAAATTTCAATACATTTTAAATATTTTTATTGTTAAAGTTCTTATTATTATTATTTCATGTATAATTTTATATGGGTTAAGTTTTTATATTTGAATATTTTTTAAATTATTTATGCAAAATTATTTAAGATAAAGTGACAAATTTTAATATATTTTTTATATTTTCCATTTTCTCAAAAAAGTAAAATTCATTAAATATTTAAATGATTTTGCATAAATAATTAAAAAACTATGAAAAAATTAATAAAATTATTTACTTATTATGAAAGCATACATATTTATTAGAAAAATTTATATAAAATAAATAAAATAAAATATAATCAATATTTATATAAAATAATATCATATAAATCCTAAACATATAGAATAAATTTATTAACATATAACAAATATATTATAAAATAAACAACAATACCTAAATAAATTAAAATTAATTATTAACAAATTTAATATTTACTTTTTGAAAACTGCATTAGTAGGTTTGAATGGGATTTGAATGGGATAACCCATGGGAGTTCAATTTTTATAACGGATTCTTGCTTTAATTTGGTGTGCAACTGTTTTCTATTTACAAATTATATATATTCAGTAGATATTCAAACATAAGTGATAAAATACTTTTTCATTTTGTAACATAGGGCACACAATTGTGCTTTTCTGAGTACATCACTAATGGATATTTCTCTCCAATATATTATATAAATTAATATTGAGATATATAAACTAGTATATTTAATAATTGCATATTTAAAAATAAATCTTTTTATTAAATCATCGTGCTTACAAAATCTATTCCCATCAAAATCATCTAGAAATTGAACTATACTTACATTTTACACATAAAATAAAATTTATCATAAATTAACTACATGAAATTTTTATAGAAGAGTACAAACCTTTGTGTAAAATCTATTGTGAAGAGAATTATAATAATTTAAAATTTATTAATTTACCAAATTTTGAAAGAGAAAATTGTAAAGCAATTTGGTCAAATTAGGTTTAATTGAACACATACTGAATATAATATGAAAAGGCCTCCATATTTTCTATGTATTTTTCAAACCATGTCTCAAACATGGGAATCAACTATATGGAATTCATAATTTTTTATTTTTTTTTGTAATTATATCAATTTTTTTAACCATTTTAACTTTTGCAAAAACATCTCTTTTGTTTTATTATATATTTTATATCTTCATATATCTTAATTCTTAATATTTGAATTTTTATTATACATATCTTTTATTATATTTCTTTCTTGTTTTATTATTAGTTCCTACCAAGGGAACTATAGGCACCACATGTTTCTTAACTCGTTATTAATAATTCTATTTTTTACAAATGAGAGTTCTTTTTTTTTTATTTAACAAATATTTATGTATTGTTAAAGTAACATGCAAAATATATAAAAAAACATATTTCATAAATTAATTTTCTCAAATGTAATTGGCAGGAAAGTTTTAACAAAACATATTTCATAAATTAATTTTCTCAAATGTAATTGGCAGGAAAGTTTTGCATGAATTTATGCGAATCCATTATCATAGTGGGGATTCTAATAACAGATGGAAAGATAAAATTTAGCTAAAAAATTGGAACTGTTATCAAGTACAATATTATTTCATCTTGGACAGTTTGAAAATCATAGCAAAGAAAGCAACAACTATAATATTGCATGCACTGGCGAGAGGAATTTGGGAATTTCGATAAACATACTTCAAATTTTATTGTTAATGCATATTTCACATGTATTGAAGGGAATTGTTCAAATTCCATGTTATATTTTGTAGACTGTTGAGATAGTAAACTGGTTTATCTTGGAGATATCTCCATGTCTAACGTTTAAGATACCTCTTTTTTAGGTCTAACAAAAAGATTATTGTTTATTCTTTGATGCAGCTCTGCCGGTATAGGAGTAACCATTTCTTGGAATAGGCATTCCCATTGTGTTACAGTTTTCTAATGTTGGTAACTATGTTGTAATAATCTGCTTATAGGAGCACTATATTTGAAAATGGCTTTGTGCAAACATGGGGGTATATATGTAAGGTATTGGTTATACACATAGGGGGAAGGTTTCGACACTCATTTTTCTTATGTTGGAGCTATAAATGTATCAGTATTGGGTCTTTTGTGTGGTGTTTTTTGAGAATAGATTAATTATGGAATGATTTTCTTTACTTGTGATTTTTCGGTATTAGATTGTGGTTTAAAATTTGTATTTTGTCTTGCTTAAGTTTTAAATCATTTCATGGTAGTCGTGCATTCCAGATGAGTCAGTTGTGTATTGTATTAATGTCTATATGTCTCCACAATGCTACTCTAGTGGTAACAGTTTTGTGAGTATCATGCGCAAGAGTGATATATATCCTATATAAGCATTTTTTTTTGTTTACCCTTCCCTCATTTTCATCTATTACTAGTACCTTGGTGCATGCGCTTCAATCTTTGTAACCACTTTTTCTTGCAAGAAATGAGTTGTTCCATCTTCCTTGACTGATTTGTTATTTATAACTCATTAAATGCATTCTTTTAATATGATAAGAATTGTTACGCATGAGATTGTTATTATCAGATGAATGGTTGGTTGTGCCTCAGATGGAGGCTCATGGTTATGAGATAAGAAACATTCTAAATTAGTAGAGTTTATTGTTCTTGTTATATTCATTTTTCTACCAAAACCCTAACACTTATTAGCCTATATAGATGGTATCCATGGAGAAATCGTTACTTGCTCTTTTTTTTCACTATATGAAATGCAGATTGGACAACTATGAGGGGGCTTCCTAAAATTGATTTTGTGTAGTCATCGATGACTCAGATTTGTAATTTTTTCATTGTATGTATCTAAAAAATAGTAATGAAATCATTCATTGCTATCTTCTTTCCACGATGATAAGTCCAATAATAACAGAAATGGGGGTTTATAGTGAAAAAATGGTGAAAAATAGTAAAAAATGATGACCAAAGGTAGAATCGGGAAATGGAAAAATCAAATGGCTGAAGGTGCTATAATTGTCTTGTACGCCTCTGTAGCAATGGAGACTATCAATCCACGAAGTCAACTTACTCTCCTTACAATGGGAATTCCTTCAGCGTAATAACATATACAATCAAAGCATTAGTTTTTTATATCATCAAATTCAGAAGGATCTCCAATAGAAAAACAAATCTACCCTACTCATAAACTTTTAGAGGTACCAATGATTTCTGGTTTGAGAGAATTGTCTAGAAAAATGAGGAGGTTGAATATACACATCTACCTAGATGGTTTGTCTAGAAAATTATAGAGGTCAAATATACTCTGACCTAAATGATCTCATAAGATAATTCACAATGAAAATCATAAGATAATAGACTAGCCGATGTAGAGGTGGTCTCTTGAATGCAATGTTGTCTAAAACTAGTAGAGCTTTTAAAATGGGAGCTTGCATACTAGTTTGATTTAATTTAAGTTTCAAATCTTACCATTACATTTTGACGACTCTATCAAGGAACTTAACCCCTTATCTCACTCTAATTCCATGTTTGTGTGTCTTCTTGTTGATTCCCACTAACTATGTTTGAAGGTTTTTTTAGTGGTTCTAGAAATAGAGTTTTGCAAGTGTCATTAAGGTCAAAAAGGACTGCATCATTGTGTCCAAGACAACTGAGAAACGGATTTTGATATATAACACTTAGCATTTTTCTAACAAAATTTTATTGAGGCACTTGTAGGGCTATTTGAGGATACATTTGTACAAAGTTTGGTGTGATTGTACAAAAACCATACAATATGTATTGTATGGATGGTGTCATAAAACTACTTGGGTCTATTTGAAGCAAGTTAAAGCTTTGACAATAGTATATGTGCTCGAGAGTCTCTAAGTGACCACCACATGGCCAACCCTAGTACACTTGGTATGTACAACCTAAAAATCTTTGGAATCCACTTCCAAGATAGTTTTGAGCACAAATTTAAATATTTTTTTCAAATACTTTGAAATCCATTTCATTCCATGCTTATTACACTAGAATCTATAGGTTTTTTGAATAAATGTGGTAGGGAAAATTTTGAAGTGAGCAAAATTCTTTTGTTATAAGGGTCATTTTCTAATGGAAGACAAAGTTGACTCTATCAATGATCAAATTCATAAATTTAGGTGACAACAACTTTATCCTAACCAATTATTCCTAAAACACAACAAACTCAACAAATACAAACAAAACTATTCTAAAACTTTTTGGCAGGAACTTCGCTGCTCTGGAGCTCTTGTTTGAATATAACTCTCAAGACGTTTTATTTCACATTTTGTTAGGGAACGAAAAGGCTTAGTTCAGCATCAATTAAACCACTAATGTAGAAGCATTCTAGGTATTTAGCCCTTTATTTGTGAAAGCAAACATATTTTATCTTTCAATCATAGGGATTAACAATGGACAGCTACAGAAGAACGGCAAAAAAATAAATTTTCCATTTACACATCCTTTTAAATTATGCACGCTACTGAATATCTATTATAATGTGCGTCTAGCATCCGGCATAATTAAAGCTTATTTTTAAGATATCATATAATTTTATTTTCCTCCAACCCTTACTAGCATATATCAGCACATAAACTAAACTTTCAATGTCTTGGTTATGAAGTTACGACTTGTCAAATATAATTTAAAGTTGTCGACAGCTTTGAAATGAATTAGCGCCTCAAAACGGTCCTGTAGCATCACAGTATCTTTTCAGTTTATGTTTTTGATAACACGTGAATTCCACATTCATCTTCTCTACTTCCAATGGGCTTTTCAAAAGTTGATTATGGTAGGGGAGAAGGGCCTATAGTGGAGCACCCTAACTTCTTGATTGTTAAAATTCTATGTGGAAATTTCTAATCACTCTCAATTTTGTACAATAGTTTATTTGGCAACTCATGTGCTTCTATATTTCGTTTTAGGGCCACAACATCAAATATGATGCCACATCAGCATGCTTTTTGTTGAGGTATCCTAAAAGACCCCAAAAAAAAGTGAGACCGAGAGTCGTGCACTAAGTCATGTTTTATTGGAGCGCTAATGTGGCATCACATGATTTGTCACTTTGCATACTTTATGGATAAAAAGTGTTTTGCAATTGAATATTAAAGTGCTCCACTATGAGGCCCACTGAGGACTACTTCTATCCCCACTATTAGACCCTGCTCCATTATGGGCCCCTCTCCCCTATATACCTTTTGAAAAAAAATTCAACGATCTTTCCTGCTCAAACTAAACTTGATCTATCATTAATGTTTTACAATGTATTGTATTAATGCTCTATACTATTCTTAAAAGATTTTACTATACAAAACGATATATAAATCTCAAAACGGTAACTAGGTACTCCTTGCCGTAGGAAATTCTAACGATTTTTTTTTCCCAGGGAGTGTGAACTCATTTTTGCAGCTGTCTTTTCAAGAAATTGTATATAACATGTCTTTATGATTTTACTATACATTCTCAGAGCTTGAAAGCCTGCAAGGATGCTGAAGAATAAGATATTTCAACGAGATATTTTATGCATTACAAGAGCAACGCAAGTAAATAAGATTCTTGGCTGATTTTGTAAATATTTTCTTATGCTTACTTTTGTGGTTCATTGTCAAAAACCTGGTAACGCAATGATAGAATGGAAAACTTATTTGTTTATCGTTAACTTCTTTTGGGGCATTTAGACATTCAGCATCTTAAAAAATTTGAATAACATGGACTACCGACCAGTGGGCACACCGAGATGACATCCCATTTTCCATACGTACTGTATTATATTTTTGTATTCAATTGCACAGTTCCTCGAGAAAAGAGAAGAATCATATTGATGCTATTTTGCTATTAAAGTGGTTTCTAATGATTATAGCTATTCGATGATTCTGACAAGTCTCAGATTCCATAGTTGGAATCCATAGATTCATAGAATATACACTTGAAGTAGAAACTTGTAATATATTTTAGATGTCATGTCAGCGATGAAGTGAATAAGGGCCTCACAAACCTAAACAGTACTGCTAACTGAAAATAATTTGTTATTATGTGTAAGTTGTATATTACCGACAACACGTGCATCCAACAGTACTTTCGAAAAGTAAAAATGTTATCTCCCATCCCTCGCTTTTAGTATAATATAATCCCTTGCATGTTGGATCTACCTGCTTTTCACGAGTTACGACTTTTGAAAAGTAATATCGTTTATTTCGAGATTTTATATCACTAATGCCCACACTCCAGATTCCGTTCATTTGATAAAAAAATTAGTTTGACATTTTTTAACGAATGCCGAACAATTGCGTTACTGCTGTATACTTTGAATACTATGCTAAATGTACATCACATATCTACCGGGCAATTTATTTACTATCAATGGCTATGTCTTTAAAGAACCAAAAAATGCTCTCAATGTTTCCTGGTTAATTTAATAATTATAGAAAATACAGCTGAGGACATAACTATGTTGAAGAGAAGATACTCTACATTGAAAGAGCAAGGGAAGAAGAAGATAGAAGAAAATATATCAAAGGTAATCAATGAGCCAAATTAGGAACGAAGAGAACTCAAAAAACTATTTTTTGTCATGAAATTTTCTAGAATCGTAGTAGCATGAAATCTCAAAGAAGTGGGATTCTTGAGATAACAAAGTAATAGTGTCAATTGAGTTACAAATCATTCATCATTTTCATCAAAAAGAAGTTATCTTTTTAGCTAAACTATTTATCTATTTAGCACTAGAAGTCTAGGTTATAATTACATATAAGAGTATAGTTAGTCGTTTAGAGAAATACCGTATTATTTAACTTTCCATGAGAGAGTACTCACTAGATTGCACAATGCTTGCTATCTCCATGAGTGCAGTAAATGGTATTTTAGGAGTTGAGTGGCTCACTATATTAAGAACAATTGAAATGAATTTTTAGAAACTATTTATATATTTGTAAAGAAGGTACAATAATTTAAATTATAGGGATTTTAGTCAATAGTAGTAACCATACTTCAAATGCATTATTAGCCAAGGGAAAGATGAATAGAATCAATTTGATCCAAGATGATTGATAAATAATGATAATGAAGGTCAATGGGTTAAGAAATATAGTGTTATGTTATCGAGGGAACTATTCAAAGTTGTAATGTAACAAGAAAGATAATTGACACTTACACAATCATGCAAATAAATATTTCTCTTCCATAAAAGAAAAAATCGAGAGAATGAACCCCAAAGTTGAAATATTACATCATAAATTAGATAATAAATAAATTAACATGTAAATGTAAATTAATAGATTATTTAAAAGTTACTAAACTTTATAAATTATATAAATTAATAATTAGTTGTAAACTTGCATTCACGTAGGATTGTTGTTTCACAAAAAAATAAGGCTATAAAAAACCCATTGCAATGTAATGTGAAATATCAAATTTTGTAAGCCTGATTCAACAATATATTCTATATTATTCTTCAACACATGGGATTTCAATATTTCATCAGAGCAATAATTTTCTATGCCTATGTTTGAAGAATTGTAACACCATCATGGGAATTCTATGTGAGGGATAATACAGCCTCAAGAGAGCTGCATTCCTCCAAATGAAATTTAATTGTAGTAGAGCAGCGATAAAGAGCAAGTGTCATGTGAAAGAACTATTGGTGAAGGAATGCACCAAAGTCATGCATCTGATATAATTTTTTTGCTGGGCGTATGGGATGCTGAAGAAGAATAAGTTGGAAGCAGTTTGTATTGAGTCGATCATGTTCACGCCTGTGGCACAAAGCTACTGATGAGAAGATTTTCTTAGAGGAGTTGGAGACTCTTTTGATTCATTATAGAAAGTTAGAATTCATATGATAATATATTGAATTTTGGTGCTGGCGATCAATGTTTCTGGGCTGATTGATCCTTGTAAAATTGCGAAACTAAACAGAACTATTATAATAATGGTTGAGGGTGTGTATAAAGAAAATAACAATGCTCAAAAGCACCTCGTTTACACGATTTAGTCGCAGAATCAAACTCATACTATGTCAATTTTAATGGTGTGATTCTTAGTAGGTTTTTCACTTAAATCATGAAATATAATCAATATACCATGGCCGCAGATTTCATTTTGGTATGTTAATTTGGGTTTATTGGATGCAATAGAAACTTTGTTGAGTGCAATAAGACAGATGTAGCGAGAGTGGACATTGGTGGAAGAATATGAGCCATGCAATAGAGGTATGCGTTAAGGAGAATAGTTCGAATAAGGTATGTATATTTAGAATAATAGCATTCAAAGGAACTCCTATATATATTCTGTTCTATGAGTTCGTGGTTAAGAAGTAATAAATTTTTTAAAGGTGATAGTTCATTATAATTATCTACTAATATATATATCTTAAATCTAATGTATATAAAGTACGTCGAGATATATCAAGGTGTTAATTTTTTCAATTTAATATATTTATATTAAAGTTGAATGATGAAAAATTAAATGTCTCAATATATCTCGGTGTAATTTATATAGATTAAATTTTAGATGTATATGCGTAGTGATCGTAGTGTGACATCGAAGAAAAAATTATTAGGGTTAGGATTAGGGCTACAAATAGGTTTAGGTTTAACAATTTAGGGTTAGGGTTAGTGTTTTTACTAAGGTCAGAGTTAGGATTGGGGTTGGCATTGTGTATATGGTTAGGATTATAGTTAAAGTTAATAATAGGGTTAGGTTTATGGCAAAACTAACCTAACCTTAATACTAATCCTAACACTAACCTCAAGGTCCTAGAATTCTAACTTTAAAACCTAATTGAATCTTAACCATAACCATGACCTTATATCTTTTTGAACCTAAAACCTAACCCTAACATTAACCCCAATCCTAACCCTAACACTAATCCCAATCTAAACCTTAACCCTAACATTAACCCAAATCTAAACCTTAACCCTAACATTAAACCCTAACCCCAACATTAAACCCTAACTCTAACCCTAAGCCTAACCTTAAAACCTAACCCTAACGTTAACCCCAATCTAAACCCTGACCCTACTATTAACCCCAATCTTAACCCTAACAATAACCCTAAGTGAACACTTATCCTAATTAAATCATAACCCTAATTTAGCCCTAGCCCTAACCTTCACCCTAACCCTAATTGAACCCTAACCTTAATTAAACTCTATCCCTAATTGAAATCTAACCCTAATTAAACTCTAGCCTTGATTGAATCCCAACCCTAACCTAAACCCTATTTGTTCCTAACCCTAACCCCAACCCTAATCATAACCTTTACCCACTCCTATATTGTGTAACTTTGATGTAAAGCCTAACCCTAACCATAATTAGACTCTAATCAAGAACCCTAACCCTATCATAATCTTAACCCTAATTGAACCCTAAAATAGCCTTAACCCTGATTGAAACCTAAGCCTAACCATAATTGAAGCCTAACACTAACTATAACCCTAATTAAAATAACTATATTTGAACCCTAACCATAACCCTAAGTGAACACTAACCCTAATCAAACCTTAACCCTGATTAAACCCTAACCCTCACCTTAACCCTAACCCTAATTAAACTCTAGCCCTAATTGGACCACAATGCTAACCCAAAGTCTATTTGTTCCTAATCCTACTTGAGTCTTAACCCTAACCCCAATCATAATAATAACTTTTACCTTGAGCTATATCATATAACCCTAATGTTAACCCTAACTTTAATTGAAACTTAACTTAATCCTAACCATAATTAAACTCTAATCAATAGCCCTAACCCTATCATAACCCTATCCCTAATTGAACCCTAACCTTAATTAAACTCTAGCCCTAATTGAACCCCAACTCTAACTCAAACCCTCTTTGTTCCTAACTCTCATTTTAACTCCAACCCTAATTGAACCATAAACCTCACCTTAACCATAACCCTAATTGAACCATAATCATTTTTAAACTCTAGATGTAATTGAACCCAAACTCGATTTGCTCCTAACCCTAGATCCCTAACCTTAACCCCAATCCTATTTATAAGCTTTACCTCGAGATATATCACATAACCCTAATGTTAATCATAACCCTAATTGAAACTTAACTTAACCCTAACCATAATTAAACTCTAATCAATAACCCTAACCCTATCATAACCATATCCCTAATTAAACCCTAACCTTAATTAAACTCTAGCCTTGATTGAATCTCAACTCTAACCCAAACCATATTTCTTCCTAACCCTCACCTTAATCCTAATCCTAATTGAACCATAATCCTTATTAAACTCTAGTCCTAATTGAACCCAACACTAAACCAAACTTTGGCCTTGATTGAACCCCAAATCTAAACTTAATTTAACCCTAACACTAACCATAACCATAACCTTAAGTGAACACTAACCCTAATCAAACCTTAACCCTAATTAAACAATCACCCTCACCTTAACCCTAACCCTAATTGAACCACAACCCTAATTAAAATCTAGTCCTAGTTAAACCCCAACCCTAACCAATACTCTATTTGTTCCTAACCCTAGTTGACTCCTAATGTTAACCCTAATGTGAACCCTAACCCTTATTGAAACTTAACTTAACCCTAACCATAATTAAAATATTATCAAGAACCCTAACCCTATCATAACCCTATCCTTAATTAAACCCTAACCTTAAATAAACTCTAGCCCTGATTGAGAACCAAATTTTATCCAAACTCTATTTTTCCTAACCCTAACCCCAATCCTAACCATAACTTTTACCCCAAGCTATATTGTACAACCCTAATGTTAACCCTAACCCTAATTAAAACTTAACTTAACCCTAACTATAATTAAAATCTATCCCAACTCTAACCCAAACCCTATTTGTTCCTAACCATTACCTCAAACCTCACCCTAATTGAACCATAATCCTTGTTAAACTCTATCCCTAATTGAATCCAACACTAACCCAAACTCTATCCCTAAATGAAGCACAAATCTAACCCTAATTTAACCCTAACCCTAACCCTAACAATAATCAAAATTGAACCCTAACCCTAACCATAACTCTAATTAAAATAACTATAGTTGAACCCTAACAATAACCTTAAGTGAACACTAACCCTAATCAAACCTTAACCCTAGTTAAACCCT
The DNA here is from genome assembly GCA_007258455.2 of Sequoia sempervirens. Taxonomy (NCBI): domain Eukaryota; kingdom Viridiplantae; phylum Streptophyta; class Pinopsida; order Cupressales; family Cupressaceae; genus Sequoia; species Sequoia sempervirens. Next base: position 66,615,002 of record VDFB02281492.1, read on the forward strand.
AACCTTCAGCTTAAGTAACCTTAACCCTAACTGAGCCATAACCCTAATTAAACTTTAGCCCTAATTGAACCTCAACCCTAACCCAAACTCTATTTGTTCCTAACCCTACTTGAATCCTAATGTTAACCCTAATGTGAACACTTACCTTAAGTAAGCACTAACCCTAATCAAACCTTAACCCTGATTAAACCCTAACCCTCACCTTCACCCTAACCGTAATTGAACCATAACCATAATTAAACCCTAGCCCTAATTGAACTCCAAGCCTAAAGAAAACTCTATTTGTTCCTAACCCTAGTTGACTCCTAATGTTAACCCTAATGTGAACCTTAACCCTTATTGAAACTTAACTTAACCCTAGGAGCCATAATTAAGCTCTATTCTTGAACCCTAATTGAACCATAACCTTAATTAAAATCTAGACCTAATTGAACCCCGACTCTAACCCAAACTCTTTGTGTTCCTAACATTAACCCTAATCCTATTAGTGACTTTTACCCCAAGCTATATCATACAACCCTAATGTTAACCCTATACAATAGAAAAAAGGATTTATTGCTTGATTTAGGGAATAATTGATGATAAATTGAACTTAATGAGGCCTTGAGTTAGTGTTGTGAGATGTTTTAGATGTCCACACTAGGTCTTGGACCCTTGCAAATGTGTTTATTGATGTCTTGTAAAGGTGTTGTAAAAGACTCACACTTTTCGATACTTAATAAACCCATTTTCCCTTAATTCAACAATATAAAATGTATTTAATATCATTATTACACTAATCTAGAAGACTTGTAAACTAAATTTAACTTTAATCTAGTGTTGTAATGTGTCTCACACATTCACATTGGATGTTGTGCCTTTCTAGGCTAAGTGGACCTCATTTTAGTGTTGAAAAGTGTATTTAATCACACTTTCACATTGAATTTTGTGTCCTAGACCCTAATTGATCTCTTCATCATCATTAATAGGTGCCTATTACCACATATTGTGCATCTCGAGGCATAATTTGATCAAATAACCAACTAAGTCATCATATAATTCTGATTTTCTTATCTCCCAACAATCTAGATGGAAAATGGACTCCTTTGCGATTAATTCACAATCTATGGAAAATGAGTCCTTGCCAGGTGGGACTGATTCACCCAAGGTGGTGAATGAGTCCCATTTGGGCCATTTTTTACTTTTGAGTAGGAAATTTTAGAATTTAAGTTTTATTTTTCTTCATGTTAGCATTGTGGATCCAATTTATGGGCTAATAAGGTGAATTACCTATAAATGCAACCTTATAAGCCCTAATTCATAATCTCTTAACTCATTCACAACTCATTCATCATTTTTCTTTCATGTAAAGTTAAGCAAGCTAAGGTTTTATCATCTCAAATCATCAAGATAGCTTCATAAGATATTCAAGTGTAGAATCTTCATCCATTGCTGCACAAATTCAAGATTAAACATCATGGAAAGGTATTAACTCCATTTTTTCATGATTCATTGCATTCTTTCATCATTTTGGTTTAATTACCTACAAGGGGGTTTGACCAACGCAAACCCCCATTGAACATTTCTCTTCTTGTCTTGTGAGTTTGCAGATTTAGGCATCTTGTAGGCTTAGAAATCATTGAATATTGTGCTATAATTTTTTTGAATACAAATCCTTTTTGGCCAAGTCAAAATATCAATAAAAAGTCACTTCCAAGTTTGGAAATCAGAGTTTCGGAAGGGAGCACCTATTAGGAACCAAAGAGTAGACCGAGGGCTTTAGTTTCCACCTTTGAATTTTTAGAAATTCAAAATTGGACTCATTCACCATGGGTGGTAAGTGAGTCCCACATCCAGGCTTGATTTTAGTTTTCTACAGTTTTGGATACCCATTTGTCTGAAATGGGTTCCAGAACAGTCTCCCATACATGGGACTAATTCACCTAGAATGGTGAATAAGTCCCACCAAGCCTAAAAAATGGGATCAACAACATTTCAGAAGTCAATTCCAATCTCCCACAATATCTCAGGTGCACACTTTTAGTTTCATCCATTTTTGTTGTAAATTTGCATTCATTTCTAGGTGTTTTTGCACATCACAATGTGTTTTCCAACATGTTGCATTTCAAAAGTTTTCACTTAATGATCAATAGATTTTATAAATTATTTTCATTTATTTTATCTCATCTAGGCACATTTCATTCATATTTCCTTTATACTAGCATTAGTTTGAGTGAACCACCTAGGTTTTTGGCCTATCTTTCTCCTTTTAGGAGAAAAACCCTAAGCGTGCAAGAGAAGTACTTAGACATAAAATATATGGCTCATTTTGGTGAACCTAATTTTAAAATAATTTCTTGCCTAATTTGGAGTCCATCATCATCGTAGAATCAGCTTGCATTGCATTTTGCATTAATAAAGTTATTTTCTAGGGTTTCAAATTTTGCATTAGTGAAAGTGCATATAGGTTGTATTTTTGCATCTCAAATCATTGAAATTTTCTAAAATTCTATGATTGCATCTTAAGTCTGCATCATAGAACATAGAAAACATTAAAATCACTCAATTTTTTTTGAAGATTCTAAAAAAAAATCCATACTAGGACTCATTCGCCACATTGGGAGAATTGGTCCCTTTTCACCCTTAAAACTACCTTTTCGAGAACTGAAAAACCTATTTTTCATTTTTTTTTGGTGCCATTACCTACCTGTACTAGTTGGCTAAGTTTTTGTAACATACAATTCATTAGATCTATCTTAGATTAGCTTATTTCATGCATTGTTCAATTTCACATTTGCATTGTTGCATAACATAATTGGAAAATTACTTTGTTTTAAGTCTAAAAATAGCATTGCACTTTATTTAATTTTGCATAGCATGTTCTTTTTCAAAATATGTGCCTTTTATTTGGTTAAACATGCATTTTATAAGCACAATATCCCCTCTTATGAGTTCAATTTTTATTACAACAATGAGGAACATGTTAGTCATTGCTTTGACCAAATCATTTACCCATTGGTGCGAATGGAGATGTAGAAAATCATTACAAGCATATTTGTTCTTCTCCCAATACCTTTCCTATTAGTGACAAATGTATCTTGGTGAAGGAAGTTACAAGCCTTGAGGGTCTTGATTGTCCATCTCCACATACCCCTTTGGATGATGTTAGACAAAAAGAACATGAGATCATAGACACATTTCTAAATATCACCTTACCTAGTCTTCATAACCATGACAATCAAACTTGTCCATCTCCTAATATCCCTCATCAACATAAACAAGATAGGTTGGTTTTAGGAAATATCCTTATCAATAATCATGCAACACTTGATGCTCCCTTCCCTAATGCTTCTCCCATTTGGGACAATCTATTTGAAAACCATAGTGGTCCTTCTCTTGATACCTCTCCCACCTGTGATGAAGCTACTTTACAAACTTTAACCTTGGATGAACATATTACAAGCTCTTCTAGTTGGGTAGGTAATATGGAAAACGAGAATGAGACCTTAGGGAGATATGGAAATCAAATAGAGTCTTCCCCTCATTTCTCCACTATTGATAAACACACAAATTCAACCATTGATCATTCCCCTACTTTTGATGTAGTAATTTAGAAGAACCAATCCATGAATGTCAAAAAAAATTGATTTGTATTTCTTCTAAAAACTCTCCTAGGGAGAATATCATGGCACTCAAAAAATACAACAATAATAAAGTGTCTTCATTCAATAAAAAGTTGATTCTCGATTTCCCTTTATTAGAGATACATCAAACCAAGACTGTTGAGGTTATGAATGTGTAAGTGTCCATTAGATCCCCCTTAATCAATGGAACTCATACATACCCTGTGGGAAATCCTAACAAGCCTCTAATTCTCTACCCACCTTAACACAAACAACAAACTCAAAATAAACCTGAACTTATCCTTTACCCTCCTAAGAATAATGTATCACAACAACTGAATCATCATACCATTTCTCATATGTATAACACTCAAAACAATCCACAACCACCACAACCAACCCCAAAACCCTTACCATTGCATAATCCTATCCCACCTAACCCTTTCTTACCAAGTCAAAAGGAGTATGATGTTTTCGAGCAACTTAAGAATACTCCTGCTAAGATATCATTGTGGGACCTTATTCAAGCCTCCCCTCACTATCACAACATGATCCAAATAGCCTTACAACAAGTTCCTATCTCTTCTAATGTGCAACCAAATGACATATTAGCCATCATTCACAGAATAAACAATGACATTTTTTTCACCAAAGTGAACTCCCCTCTTTGGAAATGAAAAAAAAAATGAATCTTTCATGATCATAGCACAATACAAACAAAAAGGGACAAAGAGAACCCTTTTAGATACTAGTTTGTCCCTTAATGTGTGTAGTGTGACCCTTCTGGATAGGCTTGAAATTGATCAATCAACCATTCTACCTAATTCTTTATCTATTAAGGGATTTGACAATGTCAAAAAGAAACCACTAGGGGTGATCATTATACCTCTTACTATTGGAGTGGCCACCTTGAATACACCAATCCATGTTATGTCTTATGAACTTTCATGTAATCTTATCTTAGGTAGACCATGCAATGAAAGGTGTGCCAGGTTCCACTCTTCATCACAAAATGAAATACATCTACAACAACACAATCCACAGAGTTGGCACAGACCTTGAACCTAATAGTGTCTTACAACTTGAGAAGAACAAAGAAAATTCCTTAAACACATCAACATCAACTATACCAGTGGAACCCATACAATAGAACAACAAAGAACAACATATTGAACAAGTCACACAACTCTTAAAAGATTATTGAGGTTCCTTGCATTTCGAACATGAATTCATGGGAAAGTACAAGATCATAAACAAAGATTCAAATAGGGGAAATAAAAATGCACATGACCCTTCAAAAGCATCCACTTCAACCACTTTAAACAACTAAACAAACTACATGACCACTTTTGACAATTCTTATCACCAATCACCAACTGATCCACAAAGCAATGAAAAAGCTTTATGGAAAAGGGTATGAGATTATGAAAAAACATGGCTATAGTGGAAAAGGATGTGGTGGTAATGAACAGGGCATCCACAACCCTATATACCCTATCACACAACAAACCACTCATGGTCTTGGTTATTTCCCTTTGATAAAAATTTCCAAGCCTTCAATTAGTGCCAAAACCCTCACATCACATTCTTCTAATTCAACCTTAACTATAAAGCATCCTGAACTAATAGACACTAGTGGTCTTATTTGTTCTCCTTTTTAAGAAATAAAACAATCAAATACATCTTCGCTTAATTTCAATGTCATCTCACAAGACACTAATGCTTTGCATTTGATATATTTTCCCTCCTCCTATTAGAGTGAGAACAAAATATTGCAACCTAAAGAACCTTGTGTAGGTATGGCATCCTGTACTAAGCAAGACATCTCTTTTCCACCAACAATAGAAACTACTTCTCCCCTTGATCAAGAGGGTATCTTGTCAAGACTCCTCCAAGATCTCAGAATAATGTTCTATTACAAGAATTCATTTTGTACATATCATCGAGTTTACAGTCATTCTACTAACAAATGTAAGGCTTTGCATAGTAAAATCCAACATTTTCAAGAGTTTTGTCTTCTTCCCTCTATGGGGGCACCTAATTCCTCTAATTGATATTGATTTTCACTCTACCTTGCATCTTATCAATCATTTCAGCTCACCTTTGTCCTACACTAAATGGGGGCAAGGGGCCAAGTAGCCTTGTCCTCATATGTCATATGTCGTTGCCTCCTTTGGCAAGTCATTAACCTTTCATGAACATATAAGAGCAAGCTTGGGATGTGGACATTGTGCCTTAATTTTGCTCACATGTGACATACCCACCTCTTCATGATGTAGCTTATCGGAAACATATGACTTGGGATAGGCTTTCCAAGTAAGCTCTCATGTCTTTCCTCTTCTACTTTAAAGCAATTGCTCATAGTACTAGTGTTCGTAATCACTTTGAAGTGGGGGAATACATCACCATTCATATTTCATTGTGTGATTTTCTTTTTCTTGCGATTCAATCTCTTGGACTCATTTGACACAATGTTCCCCACGATGAGACGTTGCACTTGTCCTCTCTTAGAAACAAGATGAGACTGTTTGCACTTACCCTCTCTTTGAGACATTTGGCATGATGTTCCCTAAGATTAGACCTTGCAAAAACTAAGCAAAATCCCTTTGAACATTCCTTACACTATCTTGCATTAACAATGTCTATTAGTGTCAAGTGTATGAATCTTTGCTTACATCATGGAGCTCGAAGATCATTTTCATTGTGGTACCCTATTAAACTTATCAAGAGGTATAAATTTTGTATGGTTGAGTGGGAAGCCCATTATGAGGCATGAATTTTCCCCATATCCACCTTGTGGATTTCTTTCCCTGTAGACAACCACAAGTTCTGTGGCCCCAGATTGAGTATACTTAAGACTTCTGACCTGATGGACAACCAAGAGTTTTATTGCCTTAAAGTGAGTATGCATTTTTGGACAAACAACCTAGATCTAATCCACAATGTGTGGGACAAACGATTGAAGCTTGATCCATCTTTTCATTTTCATCTTTCTCTTCTTCCTAGTTCTTGCAATTGCATGATCATGTATCTTGTTTCACTGCATGTCACTCACCTTGTGTGTGTCCTTTTGCACTCATATCGGCTTGACTTAGGATCTTGGATCTTGGGGGATTGAACACCTTCTCGATCTTTGTTATCCTAGACCATCTACATTGGTAAATTTGGACCTCTTTTGAATATCTACTTTAGTGTGATTTTGAAGCAAGTTCATCCTCTCACTAAAGTGGGGGCTAAATGTAGCGTACAAAAAAGTATTTCTTGCTTGATTTGGGGAATACTTGATGATAAATTGGACTTAATGAGGGCTTGATTTAGTGTTGTGGGGTGTTTTACATGTCTACGCTAGGACTTGGACCCTTTCAAATGCATTTATTGATGTCATGTAAAGGTGTTGTAAAAGACTTTCATGCTTTTCTAGACTTAATAAACCCATTTTCCTTTAATTCAATATTATAAAATGTATTTAATAGCATTATTACACTAATCTAGGAGGCTCGTAAACTAAATTTAACTTTAATCTAGTGTTATAATATGTCTCACATATTCATATTGGATGTTGTGCCTTTCTAGGCTAAGTGGACCTCATTTGAGTGTTGAAAATGTATTTAATCACACTTTCACATAGAATTTTATGTCCCAAGCCCTAATTGATCTTTTTATCATCATTAATAGGCCCATATTACCCCATATTGTGCATCCTAAGGCATAATTTGATGAAATAACTAGCTAATTCATCATTTAATTATGATTTTCTTATCTCCCAACAAACAAGCTAGCAAATGGACCCCTTTGAGACTAATTTTCCATCTATGGCAAATGAGTCCCTGCCAAGTGGGATGAATTCGCCTAAGGTGGTGAATGAGTCCCATTTGGGCCATTTTTTACTTTTGAGAGTGAAATTTTGGAATTTAAGTTTTATTTTTCTTCATGTCGGCCTTGGGGATCCAATTTATAGGCTAATAAGGTGAATTACCCATAAATGAAATGTTCTAAGCCCTAATTCATAATCTATTAACTTATTCAAAACTCATTCATCATTTTTCTTCCATCTAATGTCAAGAAAGCTAGGGTTTTATCATCTCAAATCATCAAGATAGCTTCCTAAGACATTCAAGGGCATAATCTTCATCCATTTCTAGGGAAATTCAAGATCAAACATCATGGAAAGGTACTAACTCCATTGTTTCATGCTTCATTACATTCTTTCATCATTTTGGTTTAATTACCTATAAAGGGGTTTGACCAAGGCAAACCCCCATTCAACATTTGTCCTTGTCTTTTGTGTTTGCAGATTTAGGCATCTTGGAGGCTTAGAAATTATTGAATATTGTGTTGCAAAGCTATTTAATACATCTCCTTGTTGACCAAGTCAAAATTACAACAAAAGTTCACTTTTAGTTTTAGAAATCAAAGTTCCGGAAGCAGACACCTATCAAGAACCGAAGAGCAGACTGAGGGCTTAAATTTCTACCTTTGAATTTTTATAAATTAAAATCAGACTCATTCTCCATGGGTGGTGAATGAGTCCCATTGTCAGGATTGATTTTTGTTTTCTCTAGTTTTGGATACCCATTTGTCCCAAATATGCTCTTTTATAGTCTAATCTAGGAATAATTCTCCCAAAGTGGTTAATGAGTCCCACCAGGCCTAAAAACCAAGATAAGTAGGTTTTTAGAAGTCTTTTAAAGTTTCCCACAAGATCTTAGGTGCACACTTTTAGTTTCATCCATTTCTGTTGCAATTTTGCATTCATTTCTAAATGTTTCTACATATCACAATGTGTCTTCCAAGAAGTTGCAATTCATTAGTTTTCAATTAATTATCAATAGCTTTTATCAATTATTTTCATTTAGTTTATCTCATCTAGACACATTTCATTCATATTTCCATTATACTTGCATTAGTTTTAGTGAGCCACCTAGGTTTTTGGCCTATCTTTCTCCTTTTACGTGAAAAACCCTAAGAGTGCAAGATAAGTACATAGACTTAAAATATATTGTTCAAACCCTAAACCTAATTTAAAGATAACTTAAGCCTAACCATAATTAAACTCTAATCAAGAACCCTAACCCTATCATAAACCTATCCCTAATTGAACCTTAATAGTAATTAAAGTCTTGCCCTAATTGAATCCCAACTCTAACCAAAACTCTATTTGTTCCAAACCCTCAACTTAACCCTAACCCTAATTGAACCATAACCCTCACCTTATCCCTAACCTTAATTGAACCATAATGCTTATTAAACTCTATCCCTAATTTATCCCTAACCCTAACCAAAACTCTATTTGTTCCTAAACATAGATGATTCCTAACCCTATCGCCAATGCTTACCATAACTTTTATCCCAAGATATATCGTATAACCCTAATGTTAGCCTGAACCCTAATTGAAAGTTAACTTATCCATAACCATAATTAAACTCTAATAAAGAACCATAACCCTATCAAAACCCTATCCCTAATTGAACCCTAACCTTAATTAAACTCAAGCCTTGATTGAACCCTAATTCTAACCAAAACCATATTTGTTCCTAACCCTATTTGAGTCCTAACCCTTACAATAAACCTTACCCCAAGCTATATCGTATAACCCTAATGTTAATCCTAACCCTAATTGAACCCTAACCACAATTGAACCCTAATCAAGAACCCTAACCCTAACATAATCATAGCCCTAATTGAGCCCTTTCAAACCCTATTCCTAATTGATCCCTGTGAGTGCCTTTTAAAATATGCACATACTTAACTTCAAACAAGGGTTAGTACCTACAAATCTCTCAAGAACACTCCTATGAAATACATTGTGAATGCTTCCAAAGGCAATGCATGAAAAGAGAAAACCAAAAGCATTATGAAAACAATAACAAGTTACCTATTCCATAGTGGATTGGTGTCAAATGTGTCAATAACCCTTTCCCAATCCTTGTTCAAAGCTTAAAATGATGCAAATGCCAATATGATGAAGAGCAAGATTAGTTCTCAAACCAATAGAGTAACCTTGCATAAAAGTTGTAGATGGATTGATGAAGATTAAGGCCTTCATTTATAGATTTTCTTGATGAGAGATTGGCCAAATGGGTGAATGTGGGACTAAAGATCCACCAATGACAAGAGGCCACTTGTCAAGTGGTGATAGACCAAGGGATGTGCAAGATTTGGGAAGTGTTCCCATGAGGGAGTTTCAAATTCAAATTTGGGCAATAAATTTTGAAAGGGGGACAAGAAAATGAGAAATAAATGCAATGTTGGAGGGACAAATCAACTTGTCATATTTTTCAAACTTGAGGGAATATTCCCCATAAACACTATGTTGAGTGAAAATGATGATTTTAATAAATCAATAAATTGATTTATTTGTGCAAGTGGCATAATCTAGAGAATGCAAGTGGGTAAGATTAGTATTTAATCATGTTTATATTAAATTAATGATGATTAGGTTAGTTTGACTTTCATGACTTAAATATTTGATTTATTTAAATCAGAAAAGGATGAAATATGGATTTGGATATTTAATTAAATAAAGTTTTGGTTTATTTAATTAAAGGGATAATGTTTGATTTATTTGATTAAAAGGTTGATGATAATGTTTATTTAATTTTGAATGAATGACCTTAGGAGATGGAAATTAATGAAATTACTTGATGAATGAATGAAGGTGAATTTGATTAATTGATGAATGGAGCTAATGTGAAATCTAGTTTAGTTAATGAATGAACCTGATTGAATGCACAATGTTAATTTTGCATGTCTACATTTTGCCCCTCTTTGAAGCAATGTACTTGTTGCATTGGTTCAAAGAATAATCTTACCATGATCAAAATTCAAAAAATTTCTAATTTTTAGATGCCCTAGTGGAAAGAAGTACACTGGTACATTGCCCCCTCGAGAGATCGAGCAAAAAGATTTGATTTGAGGATCGATATCATGATAAAGAGGTTGAAAATGGATGGTTATGGATGATGATGCAAATGAGGTGATTTCAAGATGCTTAGAATAACAAATCTGTATTATCCTAAACAACTTAAATGATGATATGATATGAGATGGATGAGATTGATGATGTGATATGTGGTAATTATGCAATGGATGATTTATTAGATGCTCAGACTAACAGATCTATATTATGATGATGATATGAATGCACAATGGATGCATGATAGATGCATGGTGGATGAATTGGTGATGATGATTAAATATTCATGCTATGATGTTAGTGTGGAAAATGAAGAAATTAGATGATGAAAAGAGGATCCAACAAGCCAACATTATGAGAGATGATGAGAAATGATGATGATAGATGGATGATTTTCTTATTAAGGATTGAGATTTTAAAAGAGTCACTTACCTTATGTTTGATAACATGCATAAGTACGATGCATCAAGGTATAAAGGACCAGGATGGCGCTGTACTTAGTATGATGGACTCTGACTCAAAAAATATATAGGAGTATTCTTGTTCACACCTAACATACAGAAACCCTGCTAGGATGCACTTTAGAAATTTCAAACATCTCAGACCAAAACACGTAAAGGTATAACCAATGAATGCAATAGTCAACAAGCCATCCAAAACATCCTCTATACATATCTAACAAAGAAAGTATTTGCCAAGCTAATTTACAAGAACGTCCAACAAGCATAGCAGACAAAAGAATAATGATCGTTGCCCCATTCCTATCTCTCTAAATCCTACATTCATATATCATCGAGAGGTCCTTGGACTAACACAATAAGATAAGTCAAAAGAAAAAGATAAAGCACACAAATAAGTTGATCTTCTTCAATACCGCTAACCAAAAGGGAATGTGTTTTTAAGGATAAGAACTGAAACTTATTGCCAAAAGATAATGCCCATTGTAGGAAGGATACATCCTAGGACATGTTAGTGGATGGCGGCACATCATTTCGTTTATCCAAAGTGTTCTTTCTGATAAATAATGCCCCTTGTAGGAAGGATTCATTCTAAGACATGATGTTATTAGATGATTGATATGGGATTGTTTGGATGATGGACTATCGACAAAAATAATTGACCAACTTGTCTACGTACTGACTTAGACTTGAGACTTGACGCTTTTGAGTTTTTTTATGTTTAACCTGCTAGACTTGTTTCTAATTGTTTCACCAAAGGTTGAGGATGACAATCAGTTTATTATGAGTGGTGTTCTTTTATTGTGGGTGTAAGCGAGATGAGATGGATGGATTTTTTCAAATATTTGAATGTCTTTGGAGTTTTGCAATGTTTTGAGGCTATTTTTGGTATTTTTTTGAGATTTTCAAATGTTTTGATTTTTGATTTTTCAAATGTTTTTGGGATTTTCTGAGATTCTGACCAAGAGACTAACCTAAGGACCTATCCTAGGCATATCGAGGGCTGATCAACAGATTAGCCTTGCCTACGTTATAGATGCAAAGACCACGTAGTTCAACTGATGATTTGACCAATTTACAAATGAAGATATACATGATGAATTGTCAGTTTATTATGATGGAATCCTATAGGACTGACCTAAATGTCTTGAGGGATGATCAAAGATCAACCTTACCTACGTTCATGCTCAGAGATGACGTAGTTCGACAAAACAACCTTGTTTTTGGCTTTTTGAATGAATTTTTGACCTATTTTTGGATTTTGATATGTTTTGAATTTTTTTGATTTTTGGATTTTCTGATGTTTTGATGTATTTGGATTTTTTGATTTTCTAATGTTTTTTGATTTTTTGATTTGAGGACTTTAAACTATACATGACTTTGATCTTGATAAGAACATGCCCCTAGTGTGATGCAATAGACTACCCCAATAAAGGCACGACAAATTGACCTTGAGGATGGGCCGAGTAGTACTAGGAGGGATCATGATATGAACACAGGACCAAGCTATGGTGCGAATGCGAGTGGATGTGTGATGGATGCGGTGGATGATGGAAGTGAAATGGATGGATGATGATGTAGATCAAGCTATAAAGATTATAGTGGATGGAAAGTGCTTATTTATGCAAGGCGCTTGTTTGTTAGGTTTTCACCAAGGTACTTGCCCAAAGTGCCACCAAAGTGGTTTTCACTAGAGGATGAATTTTTTTTATCCTTTTTCTATTTTTTTTGGATTTTTTCCTTTTTTGATTTTTTTGTTGTCACGAAAAATGCCTGTTTGCCAGGTTTTCACCAAAGTAACCATTTTTTTAGGACTTTTTCTGATTGTTTTAGATTTTTGGTTCTATACATTGAAAGAATTAGGCATAAAATTTTTTGAGATGGGAGCTATTTATAGGCTCCTGCAAAGGTTCCCCTTTAGGTGTTGATAGCTGATATGCCACTGATTTATAACTTCTTGTTATGAAAAATAGTCCTAACCAATTACGTTTGAACTTTCCTTTGCTGCTTGTGTTCGGGACATTCTTTTGATTTTCTTTTAAGACCAATTTTTTGACTTGGAAAGTCTTGCTTTTGATTTTCTTGTTATAGCTTCGTTTGAATCTATTTTGATAGACTTGCGAGTGATTTAAAGCATCTATTCATTTCTCATCCAATAACTCAAACTCATTTAGTCTTGATACGTGATATTCTTCATCTATAATAAGGTTTTACAGTGATATCCTAAGATATGGGAGCTCGGTCTCAATTGGGAGTAAAACTTCTGATCTATAAACCAAGGAGAAGGGGGTGGCACCGGTGGGTGTGCAGATGTTGGTTTGATAAGCCCAGAGGGTAGGATTAAGCTGCAAGTACCAGTCATGACTTGCATCATTAATTATTTTCTTGAGGATTTTGAGGATGGTTTTGTTCGTGGCTTCTGCTTGGCCATTGCCTTAGGGATAGTACAGGGTGGAGAAGCGATGTTGGATTTTGAATTTCTTGCACAAGTCATGGACATCCTAATTCTTGAATGGTGTCCCATTATATGAGATAATGGCTTGTGGGACACCAAAATGAAAAATGAGATAGTTCAGGATGAATTTTGAGATTTGCTTCCTAGTGATATATGTCATGGGTATGGCTTCCACCCACTTTGTGAAGTACTCAGTTATAGTTATGATGAATTTATGGCCATTGGATGAGGTGGGTGTGATTTTCCCAATGAGATCGAGTCCCCACTACGAAAAGGGCCATGGTGTGATGATCGGGTGAAGCTCTTGAGCTGGAGCATGGATGAAGTCCCCATGTTGCTAACATTGTAAACACTTTTTAGCATGATCATGTGCTTCTCTTTCTGTTGTGGGCCAATGATACCCCATCCTTAGCAGTTTCTTGGTGATGGTCATTCCACTCGAGTGTGAGCCATAGATATCGTTATGAACCTTGGTCAGAGCAGTTAATGCCTCCTTAACATTTAAACAGCATAGCAAGGTACCTTCTATGCTTCTACAGTATAAGGTATCACCTAGGATGAAAAATCTAGATGCCCTTTTGATAAAGGTTCGTTTTAGGTTTGATGGGAGGTCAGTGGGTATGACTCCAATGAGAAGATATGTCTAGATGTCATGGTACCAAGGATCACTAGGACAAATGATTTCACACACATATTCTGATTCTAGTACCTTGAATGTGGGAATGACAAGATGCTCAGTCAGAAATTCATATTTCAGCACGTTATGAGGGATATCTAATAGGGACCCAATTGTAGCCATGGTGTCTGTTGCTCTATTATCGGTTCTTGGAATCTACTCAAGTGTTATGTTAATAAAAGATTCTTTGAGAGTCTCCACCAATTTCTTGTATGGAGTTAGCTTGTCATCCTTAGTCTGATATTCATTATTGACCTGATTTGTGATCAACTGAGAGTCCCCATACACCTATGATGTTCCATTGCACTGCTATCCTGAGACTTATAGTCAAAGCCTCATATTCTGCTATGTTGTTAGTGTAAGGAAATGCTAGTTTGTATGACTTCGGTATGCAATTCCCTCGTGGGGTGATGAAGAAGACACCAGCTCCTGATCCATGTTGTGTATGAACCATCAAAGTATAGTTTCCAGTGGTCTGCTACATTGAGGTTAAAAATGGATTCGTCTAGAAATTCAGATACAAGAGGATTCTCAACATAAATTAGTGCCTCTGCTAGTTGATCTATAATAACTTGAATTTTAATGGCTTTCCACTCTACATACTCGATGTCATACTCTGACAATATCATTACCCATTTTTCCATTCTTTCTGTAAGCATGGCCTTTGATAAGAGATACTTGAGGGGATCAATTTTTGCGATGAGCTTTATCTTATGTGCCAAGATGTAATGTCTAAATTTTTGTGACGCAAACACTACGATGAGGCAGCCTTTCTCAATGAATGAGTAGTTTAGCTCATGACCCACCATTGTTCTACTAATATAGTAGATATCTCTCTCTATTTCATTTTCATCATGTTGAGCAAGAAGAGCTCCATAGGCTGCTATTGTTGTTGACACATATAAGATCAATGGCTTTCTCGGGATAGGTGGCATTAACACTGGTGGTGTTAGTAGGTATTCCTTGATTTTGTTAAATGCCTCTTCACACTTTGTACCCCATTTGTATGCTACCCTCTTGTGGAGTAGGTGATAGTATGGATTTTGTTTGTTTGCTAGTTGTGCTATAAATCGTCGGATGGATTGAAGTTGGCCTTGGAGGCCTCTCAGTTGTTTTAATGTCTTTGGTGCTTCCATCTCGAGGATTGCTTTTACTTTTTCTAGATCCACCTCGATACCCCTCATGTGGACTATGTATGCTAGCAATTTACCTAATTGTACGCTGAAGATGCACTTCTTGGGATTGACTTTGTATTCCTCCAGTCTGCCAAAGATAGCACTTAGGGTTGCTATATGATCTTGTCTCTTTCTTGACTTAGCTAGGATGTCGTCGACATAGTCTTCGACTGTTTTGTGGATCATGTCATGGAATATTAATGTCATGGCCCTTTGATAGGTTTCTCTTACATTCTTTAGGCTGAATGGCATCATGTTCCAGTAGTAGGTCCCCCATGGACAAGTGAAAGCTATCTTATGTTGATCTTTTGCTATCATGATCTGGTTGTATCCTGAAAATTCGTCCATTAGCGATAGCATCTCATGTCCTGTTGTCATGTCTACTATCATGTCGATGTTGGGAAGTGAGAAATCATCCTTGGGACATGCATTGTTCAAATCTCTAAATTCCGTACAGATTCTGATGGCTCTGTTAGGTTTTGAAATAGGTACCAAATTTGGCACCCATTCTGGATAATCAATTGGTTGGATAAATTCTGCATCTAACAACTTTTGAGCTCCATTTTGACTAATAGAGCAATTTGAGGATGCATTTTTTAGAGCTTTTGTCTAACAGGTTTTGCTTCTGGATACACTGCTAAATGGTGAACCATAGTCTTTGGATCAAGTCCCTGCATATCAGCATAACTCCTTGCGAAGTTTATTTTCCTTTCCTTTAGGAATGCTGCTAGGAGTTCTTGCTCTTTTGATAATAGTGATTCCGCATAGAATGTGATATGTGGGGTCTCCTCTGTCCCTAGGTTGATAGGATTGCATTTTTCAACCAAGACTGCTGACATTTCCTGATGGATAGTGTTAGAGTAATAAGTTATTATGCTTAATTAATTACATCACATTGATTAATTAATTAAGTCACTTATTCCTCTTTATTACTTAAGCTAAACTTAGGCACATTAATAATTAATTATTAATTATTAATGTGCACACTAGGGTTTCATTTAGGGTTTCCCTTTTTAGGGTTTCTTGATCTCCTTCATAAGGATTGATCACATTGTAATAATCGATTCTCTTAATGCATTTTTACTGAGAGGTTTACAGAACATTGTTTTTGGTTCTGCATGTCTTTTGCATGTGATAGGTATTCATTTGCATGCAGGTGATCTTGGATTCTAACATGGTATCAGAGCTCCAGACCTGCAGCTGCTTGTTCGTGATCTGAAGATATGGCCTCTTCGTGAGTTTCAGGTGCAAGGGTTTCCACATGCAATTTTTTGATTGAATCTGGGGATAGCCTAATTTTTTGGGCATTTTGGGACAAAACAAACCTCACCATTGAGTCCGCAGCGCCCAAAAACCCCCATTTTCATATAAAATTTGTCCATTTTGGGGCAAGTTGGTCGAGGAGGCAAAAATTTTTTGTCTGGGGGGCCGTACGGCCTCCCCAGCACGCAGATCGAGACTCAGAAAATGAAAAAAATTCAAAAAAAAGCGTTTTCTCGGGGTTTGGGCTGGGGCTTGCAGTGTATAAAGGGTCTGCCGCCCGGCGGCCATCGGGCGGCCACCCATCCCCCGCTGCCACCGGCCTTCACCGCCGCTCCTCCACCGGTTGCGCCAGCCCCCGCGGGCTCCATCCGCTCCGCCCCGGTCACATCTACAACTGGGGGCCATCTGTTCAGCCCCCGGGCTTCAAATTTGGCCACGGCCATATGAGGAACCAGGAGCTGAGATCCGGCCCCTGCGCCCAGCCCCGGCCAGATCTGGCCCCTTCCAGCACCAGCCCGCGGTCATATGCACAACCAAGGGCCGAAATTTTTTTTGCGGGGAGATTTTTTGCCCTGATGGCCAAACGGCCGTCAAATTTAAGCTCGGGTTTTGCTGACGTCAGCATGACGTCATCGGCCGTACGGCCCCTCTTTGCCCTCCTAACCCTAGTTTTTCCTAAAAGAGCAGTTTTTTTCTTTTGGCCATAACTTGGGCATATGGTATCAAAATCGGGCAAATGAGATATCACGGAAAGCTGGTTCCGAGCACTTTCCAGTAGTGCTATTTATTTTTCAGTATTTTACTGTTTTCCTACATTTATTGCTGTTTGAAGTCAGATGTACTTTTTATGCTTCCGAGCTCATAACTTTTTGCCACGATCTTCATTTTTCGCCTTGTTTGAAGTGTTGGAAAGGTATTGAGGAGCTCTAGGTTGTTGTCCATGCACTTTTTCTGTATCTATCCTAGGTTTATCACTTAGTCCAGATTTGGCCCGATGGGTTGTTTGGCGATTACTTGGATATTTTGGCAGTTGGGAGAGTGCATCTTGCATCTTTGCACTTCGTTTTCAGTAATACATCATTCAATAATTGCTTGCTGCTTCATAGATTCTAGAGTTGTTCCCGTTTGGAGTTTTTGAGTGTTCCGTGGCATCAGGTTTTCTGTTGCTTTTATCATGGTTCCTTGAGTCAATCAGTGACTCTCATCCGGTTTCAGTAGTATATAGAAGAATATTTCCTTGCTTGCCTATATCAAGTTCTAGTGTTACTCTACAGAGTTCTTCCAGTGCTTCTTTGCAGCATGTTATCTCATTGTAAGGGGGGTTTTGTCCCACTGGGTTTTTCCTTCTCTTACTCTTTCTTGCATTTGTAAATGGGTACCGGATCAGGCCTAGTTGCCGGGACCCATCTTTTCTTTCATGCATCTTATTCTAGTGTTTTAGCTTCTTTCTAAGTTCATCTTAAGGGGGGGTGTTAGAGTAATAAGTTATTATGCTTAATTAATTACATCACATTGATTAATTAATTAAGTCACTTATTCCTCTTTATTACTTAAGCTAAACTTAGGCACATTAATAATTAATTATTAATTATTAAGTGTGCACACTAGGGTTTCATTTAGGGTTTCCCTTTTTAGGGTTTCTTGATCTCCTTCATAAGGATTGATCACATTGTAATAATCGATTCTCTTAATGCATTTTTACTGAGAGGTTTACAGAACATTGTTTTTGGTTCTGCATGTCTTTTGCATGTGATAGGTATTCATTTGCATGCAGGTGATCTTGGATTCTAACAGATAGGTCTTAGAGGAAGATTGAATCCTTCATCCTCGAGCATCTCAGAGAGGTTTTCACTATTGGATATGTTCTTTCTTTTTACTTTTTTCTTGTCATAAAGTGCCACAAGGTGGTTTTCACTCAAGGACTTGGATATGATTCTTAGTTTATCACTTTTGCGAGTAAAGGATTCAATCATTTCCCCATAATAGGCATATGTGTCTAACTCCATTATAAACCCTTCCTTGTGATCTCCATCTAGAATTTTATTACTTAATCCGATGAATTTTGAGAGTGCCTCATCCTTTTCAAATGTATCGAGAACTGGTGGTCCTTGTTGGTCATAGTGGATCAATTAGGGGTAGACTAGGTAGATCTCATGATTTTGATGACCGGATTTGAAAGATAAGGTACTAATTACGCAAGGGGTGGTATCCTCGAATAACCTAGGTAGATTGGATATGTGGTCCTCGTCATCACTACTAATATAGGCCTCAGTTATAAAGTTATGTATGTCTCTACCTATGGATGTTGATGAGCGTATTTCTGCTGCTATTGGCTAAGGAGAAATATTAATTGTTCTAATTGGAGGACTTTGGCCACATATGGTTATACTCGAAGGGGTACATCCAAGGACAAGATTTGTTATCAATTGCGTCTCTGGCATGATAGGTATTATGAGCCCATTTTCATTTTGTCCCAGTCTTTGATTTTTGTCATAGCCCATTACAAGCATCATTTATAGGCCCTTGCTTGTCTCATCCATTGGTAAATTAGCTACCAGTCTTTCATCTTGATACAACATGTGAGATGGATTTGCTTCAATAACCTCATTGCCCAGGTCTCCCCATCTTGTGAATTTGGGATAGTTTTTAGGAGACGTTTGTGATGTGGAGGCATGATTCTCTTGTGGATGACCCCATGATCTAGAAGATTGTGGTAACTCTCCTACCACAAAAGCATTATTAGGCAACTTGTAGCTTCCACAACCATCATCCTAGATGATGAGCTTGATGTCGGATATGGTGGGAATGGAGGGAGTGGCGGGTGTCTTTGTCATAGAAGTGGATGCGAGGGTGGCGGGATTGATGTATTGTGTGGATGGACCCTCATCATTTTTTGGCACTTGAGGAATTTTGTAATATTTTGCTTCAAGATTCTTACAGTATGAGAAAGGTTTGTGATCTCCATGGACTGTGACTTCTTGTCCATTATGTGTGAATTTCACACATTGGTGGAAGGTTGATGCTACGACTTTCATCACATGGATCCATGGGCATCCTAGGAGTATATTATATGGTAAGTTAAGATCCAAGACTTGGCAAGTAGTTTCCATGATGGTAGGCCCTACATGAATAGGAAGTTTAATCGTTCCTTGAGACACTCTTTCTTGGTCATTGTATGCTTTGATTGTGATGCCCTTTCCTTTGTCGATGGAATCTTCTAATATTTTCAACTACTTGATGAGGCTAAGAGAACAGATGGTCAAACCTGCACCTCCATCCACCAAGACCCTTTGATTTTACTCTTATGTACTATGGATTCCAAGTGAAGTGCATAGTTGTGAGATGGTTGGGCGGGGAAATCTTGGTCAGAGAATGTAATAAGATTAGGCATAATGATATTTCTGACCATAGCTTGTAATTGTTCTACATCGAGATCTGCGGGGACGGTGGATGAGGATAATGCTTCTTCAAGAATTTTCCTATGGGTAGATGATATTTTTAGCAACTCCATGATCGAGATGTGTGCTGGCATTCTCTTGAGTTGGTCTAGGAAATTATAGCGATTAGGAATAGATCTAGATGAAGGGACTGAGCTATTTGGTTGGGATGATCCTAAAATGGTTACTTTGCCTCCTCTTCTAGTGACTCCATAATCTTCGGAATGGGTGCCCTTGATGGTGATGACCATGCAATGTTCATTTAGGGAGGCAACGACTGATTCATAAACATGATTTACACTGCCCTTCCCTTTATCATTCTTATTGCCTTTGTTACCATGATTCGACATCAGATTCATGTATATTTTAAGATCCTGATCTCCTGTAGGTTGTTCCACATTTATGATTTTCTTCTCAATGAGATCTTGGATGATGTTTTTGAGTCTCATGCAACTATTTGTGGTGTGGCCTTTTATTTTCTGAAATTCACAAAGTTGATTCTCGTTATACCAAGGAGGTTTGACATCAGGTTCTTGGTAATTTTCAAAGGTAGGAGCTTGAATGAATTTTTTGTCTATCAACTTTTTTATGATGACCTCCAATGGTTCCCCCAAAGCAGTGTACTTTTACTTGGGATAATTCTTGCGTTGGGGTGGTCCTCTTTGATCATTGAGATTATTGATTTTTGAATTATTGTTTTGGTGTTGTGTTTGGGTTTGTGGTGTGGGTGCATTTTGGAATGGACCACTAATGACCACCTTGGCATCGACAACGCCATCATTAGTGATGTTTTCTTTCCTTGCCCATGTGCAAGGTTTATTGTTGTAATTGGATGGTGGGTGGTTTTGTTGTTCATGATATGATGTTGATTCCCTAGGTTGGGTCACAAGGGCTCTTTTGATGCTGAGCACTTTGGAGATCAATTGCTCATATGTGGTGATGCCCTGAACCTTGAGATGAAATGCCAAGCAGCCTTCAAGGTTGGCTATGATGATGCAAACTTGTTCTTCTAGCATGGTCCACTTGCAATGATTGGCCTTGGATTGCCATCATTGAAGGAATGAAGTGAAAGATTCATTCTTTCCTTGTTTTAGAGCTAGGAGTTCTTCGAGACTGACATCCATTGTAATGTTACATGCTTAGTTCTTAATGAATGCATCCCTAATTTATTGGAATGTTCTAATGCCTGAAGGTAAGCAAGAGAAACCATTCTATAGCGTTGCCTGCTAAACTCCTCGGGAATAGCTGCATTAGATAAGTATCGTCATATGCGACTTCCATGCAATGAACCTAGAATTACCCGATGTGATCTTCAAGGTTTCCCGTCCCTTGATATTTGTCAAATTAAGGGATCTCAAATCCCTTGGGGAATGGTTTCATGTCTAGGATCTTATCAAATGGGTAGGGACACAAGTTGCTTGGTGTTTTTGTTGTTCATCAAGATTGCATATCGAGCACTTGTTGCGAAAGAAGCCTGAGTTGTGCTTTCACATCATCTTTTAGATCAGGGGGTGGGATGAAAGTGTTTTGGGGCATTTGAATCATGGGTTGGGTGGGTTGGTTAGTCGGTGTGTTGTTTGACGGTATCAGTTGTTGGAGTTATGGACAAACACTGAGAGTGGGGGGGTGAATCAATGTCAACACTTTTTCAACTTTGACCAAGATTTTTCATTCTGATTTCCTTTTCTTTCAACAATAGAGTAGAGTAATCACTTTTGAAAGCACAAAGATATGACAACATTAACTCAATCTATTAGAAAACTTATGAAAATATGATTTAAGTGAGATATCTTGCATTTTCCAAAACATAGCTCAGATTTAACCTCAATATTACTCTGATTAATGCATTCATGAGTTGAATGTAATCATTCATAAACATAATTGAGAACAGTAATAATCCCAATAGTGAACTGAAACAACAACAACATAGAAAAGCAAAGATCATACAGAATAACAAAGAGACAAAAGCTTTTGACGAGTGGAAAACCCTCCTAGGGTATAAAAACCACTCCTAAATTGCCTTACTAGCTTAATCTTAAAAACCACTATTAAAAATGCCTTATAGGATAATTTTTGAGCACCAACTCAAGGAGCACCAACCCCTCATTTAGAGACACCAATCTCAAGGAGTACCAACCCCCTTACTCAGATTTCATAATTACATTCATAATATTAGAGGATCTCTCTGTTTTCAGTTAAGCACATATTTCTCTGTTTTCTCTATAGAAAACCTTAAGGACAATATCCCAAAATTACAATCACCAACCTTCACTTTTTTCAACACAGGATTATATATACATTTCAAGTATGACTGTTATCAAGAAATCTTCAACAAGAATTTTTCATAAGATTTTGAAACTCCCTTGCTATTATTAGAAAATGAAGCTGATTCATAATGATCTGTAGATGATGGTAAAAATCAGAGTAATGCCTATCCATAGAGCTTTTAATTTCTGTGCTGAATCAGGAGATTTCAAATTGTAACAGAAAGATTTTCATCAAAGCCATGACTGCCCACTAACAAAAAATCATATCGTCTAAAATCTCAGAGAATATCTTGCCATAGATTCGATACCAACCAAAGATGTCTACAAGCAACTATATTTAGAAAAATCCATGTCGGCCACAGTGTATGAGTCTTCAAAAAATCATTCATAGAGACAACAATCACCACGTGTTCTTTGTGATTCGCTAAGACCTTATGCAAGCTACGTTTCTCTTTCCTTAATTGCTTTCGCTATGACCCAGTGAAGTTGGGAAGACATCTCACAGATCACATTAAGTTTCACTGAAAGTGATTTTGCCTCTTATGTGTCGCTATGACATTCGCCAATTATGCTGAAGGCAATTCAATCATTAATCATACTTTGGTTCCTTCTGTTTCACCATGACCCTTCATTATCAGGCAGACCTTATAGAGAATTCAATTTTCTTTTCTGAAAAGCCCTGATCTCACAATAGATCCCCAAGACATTAAGGTTCACACACTGACAGAAACCTTTTGTCTTAAGTGCTTCACTATAACATTATGATATCGAGGAGACCTCCTGTAGAGCACACCATGTCTTTCCAAAAGTCTTTCATCCACTTGTGTGTCACTATAACATAATGGTTCTCTCACCAAAGCATCCTTCTATCTTATGAGGGTCACTATAGCATACCATCATTGGGGAGACCTCTCGTAGAATGCTTGAGTCATACCAAAAGTCACCAATTCATCCTGTGTCACTGAGACAATTGAATACTTATGTCGAAAGAAACTTTATAGCCGCCAGTCATCCCTCTATCTATCACTATGACATATCACTCTCAGGGAGACCTCATATAGATATACTTCATTATACCGAAAGCCCACTTTATATACATTGGTCGCCAAGACACATGGTTTTTCTTGTTGACAAGTCCATCCATCCTATATATGTCACTGTAACTTCAAACTATCCGGGAGACATCTTGTAGATCATTTCAGTCATACCGAAACACCCCAAATTCACTCCTATTTGCCAAGAGTTCTAGAAATTCCTATCAAAGGAAATTTTCCAACAACGGTCGATGTGACATTGTGTCTTCGGTGAGACTACATACTGAAAACAACACTCCTACTGATAGACTTCCACATGCATTAGTCGAGGAGACAAATCATTTTTTATGTCAACAAGGAGCCTTTTTTTTCCATTGGTGAGACTGAGGTCACTCACCGAGACCTCATACCAAGAACCTTTAACTCTTACCAATAAGCCTTTTGTGCCAAATTGGTAAGACACCGCGATATTGCCAAGACATTTCGTTGAAGCTATAACTCTCACCGATGAGATCTTTCGTTTCATGATCGGTGAGACAATATGAATCACTAAGACCTTAGCCCAATGGCCAAACTCATGCCGATATGCTTATCCAAATGAGGGTCTATAAGACATGACATATTCGATGAAACATTACACCAAAGATGATTTCCTTTGCCGATAGAGATCACTTTCAGTCACCGAAACAAAAGACAAGTCTTGCCAAAATAATCTTTCTTGTGCTAGTTGCCAAGACATAAAATGCTCGATGAAACCACATGCCGATAGGGATTTCTTATGCCAAAGAACCACCTTATGAGTTAGTCAATGAGACCTGACTAATTCGGTAAGACCTCCCAATGGTGAACACAACTCATGCTGATAGACCTTTCCACTATCGCCAAGACAACGGGAATGTCATGCCGAAAGTAGTCTAAATGTTAAATTCAATCGACATGACATCAAAAATGTCTTGCTGATAGGAAACATAGACATTTCAAAGTGGATCAGGGAGACCCTACCATTGTCACGCCAATAAGTGTAAGCCCAAAAGAGAAACAACCAATACCATTAGAAAAAACTGTATCAAGATAAAGCGTGAGAAACCAATTAGAAACTGTCAACAAGTAGAATCAACTAAAAGGGATTTTGTCATCAAGGAAAAACCATATGATCAAAAGTGAAATCCAACAAACTCCCCCTTTGTCCTTGATGGAAAAACACAAAATGACTCTCCCCATTCTTGCTTCAATGATAGAGGATAGAAGAGAAGAATGTGCAATGCCAGGAAACACAACTAATAAGCCAACCAAATACCATAAGAACTGGCTACAAATAGAACAATAGGGTAGCAGACATATTTGTAGGAGAGCAGTAAGATTATAATAGACTGATATCATAGCAAAAATAAGAATATGTCTCTTTCAAGAATCTCGATCCATATTATCAATTCCAAAGCAAAGGTACCAAAATATTATAGTGTAACAACCAAATTGATACCTAAAGATTGAAGACCTATTACTTGAACATACCGCCTTATTTGACATGATCGATCAAGGCACATGCAAGATCACCTACCCCACATTCAATTTGATTAACTTCAATCTAGCAATACCAAAATTTGAACACAAACAATCCAACCACTTCTCAACACAAATAACCTTAGTCACAGTCCATGACAATACAAAGCAAGGACCAATGATACTAGTTATTCTTCTTCAACCAACACATATCACCTTAGAAATAACTCATTACATTAAACATGATTTTCAAACAGTGATCTCCAAAGATAAATACATCAACATCACATCAAAAGTCTTTCTTATTTTTGATATATTGAGGAAGTCATCAATTTGACTCCACACCACTTCAAATCCGTAATAAGGCCATAACATTATTTCCAAAACCCAAGCATCCAAAAATTTCATTTAAGAACAAAGTGTACTTTCAAATTGGATGATTACCTTTGTCAGAAATAACAAAAGGTTAAGGAATTTAAGCCATTTCTATTCCTTCAATACACTATCTAGTTTACTAGCAAGACACTAGATTCATCAACACCTTAATAATTGAGCATCAACCTCACCAAAGATCTAACAATGTACTTCTAACTTGTATTTCAAAAACATAATGAAATAGAGGCATTTACAAGCCATTTCTCTACAACTTATATCACCAAAAGCAAATAAAAGATGTCATACCTCATTCTGGACTCCATAGGGGTAAAACATATTACCATAATAGACTCGCCCTGAGTCTTTGCTTCTTCTTAAGACCTGGAAGGAAACTCTTGTGCAAGGAGTGCACAAGGAGTTTTCTCAGAGGCAACTTTATTTCTCTTCTTGTCATCTTGATTGATCCACTCCAATGAAGACTTTTTAACATGTTTGCTTAAAGTACCTGTCTTTATGTTGAATCTGCATTGTTGTACTTTATGTCCAATGTTATTACATCTGAAACAAATGACTTTGTGATTTTTCTAAGAAATAGAAATCTTCCTACAAACATTTCTAGCATTGTTCCCTAGATTATTATCACTTGTATTTTTTCTATAGTCTCTTCTCAAGTGACCAAAATTGTTATAGCTGTAACACACCACATCCTCATTTCTAGGGACATTAGAATGATTCTTATTTGGCCATCTTATGCAATCAATTGCCTTATGACCATAGTCATTACAAACATAACAATATCCTTGGAAAGAATGATTATACCTGAATGAATGATGATGCCAAGGATGTGAAGATCTGAAGACATTTTTCCTTTCTCTATGAATACCTATAGATTGTCTTCTAGTGTTAATGTTATCCTTTGATGCAACAATACTATAACCAAGATCAACCTTCATTCTTGGTGTTTGCTTGGCTATAAACTTCTTTCTATCTGAAGTAGTAAACACTGTTTCATGTTTAGATTTGTTTGCAAAGCTTTGTCCAACCTCATATCCCACTCCTGTAGGATCTTTAGAATGATTTTTCTTTCCCAACATCTCATTCAATATATTAGTACTATGATCAAATTTCTGAATCTTAACAAATTGAGCCTTGATACTTTCAAGCTCTTTTCTTAAAGCAACTACCTCTTCTTCAAGTTTTAGACAAACAATCTTTTTAATCTCCAAATTAGAACTCACAACATCTGCAATCCTCTTATATTCTTCAATTTCAATTTTTATAATATTTATATCGTCCTTAAGAGTTAGTTCTTTTAACAAGGAATCATTATCTGAATATTTCTTTAAAGAATCAATCTCCTTTTCTAGTTTATTACACAACTCATCCTTGTCTTTTAACTTGACTTCCAGACTCTCTTTTTGCTAAAGTTGTCTTGTTAAAAATTGGTTTTCTTTTCTAAGCTACTTAATAGTATCTAAGGCACATAGGAGTTCACCTTCCAAATCAACCTCACTTTCTGGTTCATCATATTCCTATTCAGAGCTGACTTCACCCAAAGATTGATCTACTTTTACACAAGTTTCTTGATCATCTAAATATTCATCAATTATCTCCCTAGACTCCATTTTATAAATTATAAAGGTTTACACCTTCTTCACTCTCAGATGTTTCACAACTTATTTCAGTATCAAAAGATATCTCCTCTTGTAACTCACTATTCTGATTCATTTCAGTCAATTTGTCCCAAACTTCCTTAGCACTGCTGTAATGAATGATTTTTCTAATGAGTTCATTTGGCAAGTTATTAAGAATAGCATTTATAGATCTGGTATTGAATTCAAGAGCTTTCATCTCCTCAAGAGAGGAAGGAGATGTTGCAGATGTAGTACAACTCTTTTCTACTACTTCCCACACTTCAGATCCTAAAGAATGTAAGTATGTTTCCATCCTATGTTTCCATATAATAAAGTTTGTTCCTTCGAACTAAGGAGTTCTAGATCTAGGATATTCTTCCTCTTTAATCCTTATACTAGATTAAGGTTGAGCATGATGAATAGCATTTTGTTGAGAACATCTTTTTCCATTATTCCTTCTATTCTTTCCCATATTAACCAAAGTACTCCAAGAAACTAGGAACAATCCTAGGTGGTTTAGACCTATGAGAGGACCCTACGCTCTGATACCAATTGTTGGAGTTATGGACAGACACTGAGAAGGGGGGTGAATTAGTGTCAACACTTTTTCAACTTTGACCAAGATTTTTCATTATGATTTCCTTTTCTTTCAACAATAGAGTAGAGTAATCACTTTTGAAAGCACAAAGATATGACAACATTATCTTAGTCTATTAGAAAACTTATGAAAATATGATTTGAGTGAAACATCTTGCATTTGCCAAAACATAGCTCAGATTTGATCTCAATATTACTTTGATTAGTGCATTCATGAGTTGAATGTAATCATTCATAAACAAAATTAAGAACAATAATAATCCCAACAGTGAATTGAAACAACATAGAAAAGCAGAGAGAATACAAAAGAACAAAGAGACAAAATCTTTTACCAAGTGGAAAACCCTCCTGGGGTATAAAAACCACTCCTAAACTGCCTTACTGGCTTAATCTTAAAAACCACTGTTAACAATGCCGTATAGGCTAATTTTTGAGCACCAACCCCTCATTTAGAGACACCAATCTCAAGGAGTACCAACCCCTTACTCAAATTTTAGAATTACATTCATAATATCAGAGGATCTTTCTATTTTCAGTTAAGCACATATTTCTCTGTTTTCTCTATAGAAAACCTTAAGGACAATATCCCAAAATTACAATCACCAACCTTCACTATTTTAAACATAGGTTTATATATACATTTCAAGTATGATTGTTATCAAGAAATATTCAACAAGCATTTTTCATAAGATTTTGAAACTCTCTTGCTATTATTAGAATATGAAGCTGATTCATAATGATCTGTAGATGATAGTAAAAATTAGAGTAATGTCTATCCATAGAGCTTTTAATTTCTACACTAAATTAGGAGATTTCAAATTGTTACAAAAATATTTTCATCAAATCCATGACTACCCGCTAATAGAAAATCATATCCTCTAAAATCTTAGAGAATATCTTGCCATAGATTTGATACCAACCAAAGATGCCTGGAAGCAACTATACTTAGAAAAATCCATGTCGGCCATAGTGTATGAGTCATCAAAAAATATTTCACAAAGACAATAGTCACCACATGTTCTTTGTGATTCGCTAACACCTTATGCGAGTTGCGTTTATTTTTCCTTAATTTCTTTTGTTGTGACCCAGTGAAGTCAGGAAGACCTCTTGTAGATCACATGAAGTTTCACCAAAAGCCCTTTTTGCTCTTATGTGTCGCTATGACATTCACTAGTTATGCCGAATGAAATTCAATCATTAATCATACTTTGGTTCCTTTTGTTTAGCCGTGACCCTTCATTATCGGAAAGACCTTATAGAGAATTCACTTTGTTTTGCCGAAGAGCCCCGAGCGCATAATAGATCGCCAAGACATTAAGGTTCACACATTGACAGAAACCTTTTGTCTTAAGTGCTTCGCTATAACATTATGATATCAGGGAGACCTCCTGTAGAGCACACCATGTCTTTTTGAAAGTCTTTCACTCACTTGTGTGTCGCTGTAACATAATGGTTCTCTCGTAGAAGCATCCTTCTAACTTATGAGGGTTGCTATAGCATACCATCATCGGGGAGACCTCTTGTAGAATTCTTGAGTCATACCGAAAGTCACCAGTTCATCCTATGTCACTGAGACAATTCAATACTTATTTCAAAGGAAACTTTATTTCCATCAGTCATCCCTTTGTCTATTGTTGTGACATATCACTCTCGGGGAGACCTCATATAGATATACTTCTTTATAGCAAAAGCCCACTTGTTACACATTAGTCACCGAGACACATGGTTTTTCTTGCCGAAGAGTCCATCCATCCTATATATGTCACTGTGACTTCAAACTATCGAGGAGAAATCTTGTAGATCATTTCAATCATACTAAAACACCTCAAATTCACTCCTATTCGCCGAGACTTCCAGAAAGTCCTGCTGAAGGAAATTGTCCAATGACGGTCGATGTGACATTGTGTCTTTGGTGAGACTACATACCAAAAACAACACTCTTGCCAATAGACTTCCACATGCATTAGTCGGGAAGACAAATCATTTTTTATGCAAACAAGGAGTCTTTTGTTTTCCATTGGTGAGACCGAGGTCACTCGCTGAGACCTCATATCAAAAACCTTTAACTCTTACCGATAAGCCTTTTGTGCCAAGTCAGTAAGACACCATGAGATTTCCAAGACATTTCATTGAAGCTATAACTCTCACCGATGAGATCTTTCATTTCACAGTCAGTTAAACAATATGAATCACTAAGACCTCAGCCTGATGACCAAACTCATGCCGATATGCTTATCCAAACATGGGTCGGTAAGACATGACATATTCGATGAAACATTATACTAAAGATGATTTACTTTGCTGATAGAGATCACTTTCAGTCACCGAAACAAAAGACAAGTCTTTCCGAAACAATCTTTCTTGTGCCAGTTGCCAAGACATAAAATGCTTGATGAAACCACATGCCGATAGGGATTTCTTACACTGAAGAACCACCTTATGAGTTAGTTAGTGAGTCCTGACTCATTCAGTAAGACCTCCCAGTGGTGAACACAACTCATGCCAATAGACCTTTCCACTATCGTCAAGACAATGGGAACGTTATGCCGAAAGCAGTCTGAATGTTAAATTAAATCGACATGACATCTGAAATGTCTTGCCAATAGGCAACACAGACATTTCAAAGTGGATTGGGGAGACCCTACCATTCTCACACCGATAAAGTGTAAGCCCAAAAGAGAAAAAACTAATAACATTAGACAAAACTGTATCAAGATAAAGCATGATAAACCAATCTAAAAGTGTCAACAAGTAGAATCAACTGAAAGGTATTTTGTCATTAGGGACAAACCATATGATCACAACTAAGATCCAACAATCGGTATGTTCTACCGAGTGAGGTAGGCTTCTATATGCTTTTGTATGAATAATGCTTGTTGTTGTGCTTGTTGTTGTTCCAACAATTCTTGTTGTTGGGCTTGCTATTGGGCTTGTTGTTGTTCCAACTATGCTTGTTGTTGGGCTGCCAATTCTATTACTTCTTGTCGCTCTTGGTATTGCTTTAGTTCTTGTTGATATGCTTGCAATTGCGCTGCTTGTGCAAGAAGTTGTGCTTATGCTTGCGCTTGCTTTGCTTGATATTGAGCTTACGCTTGTGCTTGTGCTTGAGAAACCTTTTGTGCTTGCAATGCTTGTGCACCTTGGGCAGCTTCTTGTTGTTGTTGTTGCAATAAATCTTGAGCTTATGTGGCTTGTTGTGCTTGTACTGCAGCTTGGGCTGCTTGGGTGGCTTGCGCAGCTTGAGCAGCTTGTTGAGCAGCTAGGTATATAGATTTTTATTTCTGCACTTGTTGGTATCCTCTTTGAAAAGTGGCTTGCAATGCTACGTTAGATTGACTTGATGTGGTGGAAGTTGGTGGTGGTGGGGGTGGTGGTGGATTCGGAATGGCATTTGTGGTAGTGGTGAATGGTGATGTCATGTTGATTATTTGATTGGTGGATGGTGTTGGTGTGGTGGTTTGAGTGATGAGTGGCACCATTGATGTGAATGCCCCTTGAGAGACCATTCTTTGTGATGTTATGGGGATTTTCAATGATGATGCCATTTCTTGTGTGTTTGTCGTTTGATGTTGTGATGTCAACAATAAGTATTAAGCATTTGGCATAATGTTTTTATTGATGGTTGGGATGTTGTTTTGATCAATACTTGGTAGAGGGGGAAGCCCTAAACCAAGGAGTGGTGTAGATGACAATGGTGATGGTGGGAGAGGTGGAAATGTAAGGGGTGCAATCCTTATGAAAATGTTGTGGTGTTGAAAATGCCCCCTGGTTTGAACATGTCTCTCTCTTCTTATCGATTTGTGAGGAGAGGGGTTTGAGGCATTACATGAAAAAATGATGATAATGGATCATGATGGAATGTGAGAGGAACATTTTTATGTAGAGGGTTTTCAGGTATGTTTTGGTCCAAGGTTGTATTTGCATCCAAATTTTGATTATTAATGAGGGGATGTGCTTGAAGAGCATTGAGAAATGTATTTCCCTTGTTAACATTGGGTTGAGTTGGAGCAAAAGATGTCATGATTTGTGGAATTTTTTGTGTGATGTTTTGGGATGGAGGTGTAGATGAAATGGGAATGGTCGATGAGATTGGAGGAAATGATGTCTCCACTATGGTACTCACATCATAATCTGAAGGTAAATTGGCCCCTTGTTTTACTAGTTCAAGCATGTATAATGAAGGGTTAAGTCTCATCATGATGTTGATGTTTTTATGGTTCTCTGAATTTTGAAGCATTTTAGTTATTTCTTGTGAGACATTCCAAAGGTAAGATCCTCTCCTTGGTTTTCCTCTTGTGGATTTTGTGATGATGTTGGAAGGTTAATCACTTGGTTTGACTAAGATCACTTGAAGTGGGTGTTTCTTTGTTGGTTTCCATGCTCTTCTTGTATTGAGATCTAGTTTGAACCATAAACAAGAATCAATTTCTAAGAATGGGAGACAAATCTCTTGATTTCTTTGGATTGATTTTTATTTTATGCCCCAAAGTGAAAAATTTTAGGATATCTTGCAGATTGAAAGATGATATGATGATGATGTAAAAGATGAACGATGCAGATGTTATGATCTTTTGGTAAGTCTTGAAGGAGATACTAGGTTTTTGGGACTTTTGGATATGTTGCAGATTTTGATTTTTGGGATTTGTCCTTGATTGATTTTGATTTTGATTTTGATTTTGAACAAATAGACCCTAAGATGTCTAGATGATTATCTAAGGGATAAACTTGATCAAAGGATGATAGTTTGAATATGTGTGGAAAGAAGGATGCATCTATCCACACCTATCCAAACAAGATGATAGTTTCACTAAGCATATGACGAAGGA
This sequence comes from Sequoia sempervirens, assembly GCA_007258455.2. NCBI lineage: Eukaryota > Viridiplantae > Streptophyta > Pinopsida > Cupressales > Cupressaceae > Sequoia > Sequoia sempervirens. The sequence goes on from VDFB02281492.1 coordinate 66,647,218, forward strand.
TTCATCTACATATACTAAGCTAAACAAGGTGATTTTGACTAAGCATATGCAAAAGGATTCATCTACACATACCTAGCCAAAGGTGATTTTGATAATGTTTTCAAGGATTTGGTCTCAATGATTTTGACGATTTTTTATCTTGCCAAAAATCCTAGTATTAAGGATGATTTCAAGATTTTCCAAAAGGTGGTTTGTGAGATGGATTTGATGTTTTGAAAGATGGATGAAAGAGGCTTGATTTGTTTTGATCCTTAGGTGAACCTAAAAATACACTTTGTTTTCCTAGACCTAGGTATTGAAGAGCATGCAAATGCTTCCTAGAGACCTTTGTAACCAAGAAATGATTTCATTTGAACATTCATTTTTTGATTTCCAATGATTTTTGCTTTGGGATTAGTGAGTCTCCAATCACACATAAAAATTCATTTTGCTTAGCTTTGCTTAATGGTTTTATTTTACCAAAAACACTTTCTTTGATTAATTTTTCAAACTAAGATGTCCAATGTCTTAATTTCTTCAAACTCCACAAGATATGTTATGTGGAAATTTAATGAACTTAAGGCAAGGGTTTCCTCTTGTTTACTTAAGGAGACAAATTGAGATATAATCCAATGTTTAGAAACCTCTAAGGATGTGAATCCCAAGGGAAAGAAATAACATATGGATTGAGTCAATGGCATTTGTCTCCAAAAGGGTTTGAAATTTGAACGATATTGTTAAGTGTTTGTTTGCAAATGTTTTTGAATACAACACCGTGTTTACAAGTAGTGTAACATCCTAGCTCAATTGGTACATTTTTCGTAGTGGGCTTGCCTCATGCCCTTTGTAGTAGAAGAGATGATTTTACATGCAACCAAGGATAAAATATAAAGGCATGTTAAGAATGAAGTCTTAACCTCTATATTTCAACCAAGATCGGACATGGCAAGTATCTTCTTGGAATCTAAGTTCCAATGCACCACTTTGATAAACTTGTTTGGATGGACTGGTTGGTTGTGACAAACAAGGTTCTTAATGACACAACATCGGGGATATGGCACCTCGCGAGCATCCAGCAAGCCACTAAAGGCTTTAATCAATCCTACTAGGGGCTCTTATACATTTTACGGTAGTACCCCATTCTAAAAGACTCTATATGGCTAAGGCCTACATACCATGAGGACTTGACTATTTAGTCTTATCCATTCGTATACCGGCCTGAATGAAAAACCGGTTGGAGTCACCTTCAAGTTCTCCTTTCGAATGTGTCTCTTAGGTAGGGCCCTCTAAAGGTAAATAATAGCAAGCAAGCACATCTGTAGTTCGATCAAACTTTGTTTAGAAACAAAGGGAGAACACACATGATATACCTAATTCACACTTGCAAAGTGTTTTGTTTAATTTTAAAACCCAAATCGAAGTGTGTATGGGAAATTATTTACACAACTTAATGTCACTAGAAGCCTTTTGATTCTCAAGATTTCCATGAGGTGTGAGAGAAGCACATATATCCTTTGATGATATTCCTTTGTGTAAATAATTACAAAACAATAAAGACAGACATTCATTTTATACCTCAAAGTAATGATTTGATTCGTTTTAAGCACCAAGGGAAAGATAAAGATTGTTTGTCCAATTTTAACCCAAATTGAAATCTAGTAGGTATCTAAGTTTCAATTTTAACCCTTTGCAATGAAAAATCAAAGTGTTCCTTGTAAACCCAAATGAAAATTAGTGTCCTAAGAGTGAAAAGGTAACAATTTCATAAAAATAAAAGTGTTCCTTTTGTTTTCTTTCTTTGAATGACCTTCACTTTCCTTTCTCTCCTTCATTGTGCTTTCGCTTTCCTTTGTTTGTACCTTGTTCACTTTTGTTTGCCTTTGTTTGCTTTTGTACCTATGAAATAATAAGAAAAAGAGGATAATCATGTGAGGGTTTAATCACTTAATTCCTAACAATACCAATGGTTTCAAATTTAAACAAGATGAGAAACATTGATGAGAGTTTTGATATTGCACATTGATGAAGATCTACAACATTTCAAGTAAGGAAATAGATTAGGCACATTTGGATTATTCAAAAGAACTACTTTCTTTGGAAGTTACCTTAAAAGCAAAAATTCCCCCCTTTGTCAAATTCAAAAAATGGCAATTATTTTACAAGCTTCTCACTTTGACAAAAGAAAATCATCTCCTCCTTTTCGCATTTATGACAAATCATCACATTGAGGAGTCTAGGTAATATTACCATTAATTAAGAAGAAAAGAAAGCTAAAAGCTAAAATGTAAATCAAATGCAAATTGTGTGTGCAAAGTTTTAAAGTAAGATAACTAGCTGTTGTAGCATTGAGATCGTTCAGATCATGTCTAATTTTCAAGCGATTGCATCTAGCAGGCTTAAAGTTGCGTCCTAATGTTATTCAAAAGGAGTTTTTAATGACATACCACTGGCAGCTATGAAACCAGGGACCATACTTGCTTCAGGAGTATTTCAATACGAAATGCCACACCATAAATTTAGAGAAGAAACTCTAAACTGACAGTGCCAAATGTAATTAGAAACTCTAAACCAACAACATATACCATTTGACCAATATCTAATCTTATAAATGCGTCTTTAGGAAAAGAAATGTCAGTATAGATGCAAATAACAACTACAAGCAAAGTAGAAAACAATGCCTTGTGATGAGATAGGATTTATAAAGAAAAGGAACCTCTCAAAGTTGGCACCCAGTTGTGTTTTCAAATGAAACCACATAGTACTTTTAAATAAACCAAGGAAGTATATATATTGAAGATAACATAAAACAAAAATTGAAAATTAGCTAATCAAAGATCCAATAAAGAGTATTTTTGTTTCCTTGAAGGCCATCCTTCTAGTGCCACATGTGAGTGCCTTTTAAAATCTGCACATATTTAACTTCAAACAAGGGTTAGTGCCTACAAATCTCTCAAGAACACTATGAAATAAATTGTGAATGCTTTCAAAGGAAATGGATGACAAGAGAAAACCAAAAGCATTATGAAAACAATAACAAGTCACCTATTCTGTGGTGTATTGGTGTCAAATGTGTCAATGACTCTTTCCCAATCCTTGTTCAAAGCTTAAAATGATGCAAATGCCAATATGATGAAGAGCAAGATTAGTTCTCAAACCAAGATACTAACCTTGCATAAAAGTTGTAGATGGATTGATGAAGATAAAGGGCTTCATTTATAGATTTTCTTGATGAGAGATTGACCAAATGGGTGAATGTGGAACTAAACATCAACCAATTAGAAGAGGCCACTTGTTAAGTGGTGATAGGCCAAGTGATGTGCAAGATTTGGGAAGTGTGCCCATCAGAGGGAGTTTCAAATTCAAATTTGGGAAATAAATTTTGAGAGGGGGACAAGAAAATGAGAAATAAATGCAATGTTGGAGGGACAAATCAACTTTCATATTTTTCAAACTTGAGGGAATATTCCACATAAATACTATGTTGAGTGTAAATGATGATTTTAATAAATCAATAAATTGATTTATTTGTGCAAGTGGCATAATCTAGAGAATGCAAGTGGGTAAGATTAGTATTTAATCATGGTTAGATTAAATTAATGATGACTAGGTTAGTTTGACTTTCATGACTTAAATATTTGATTTATTTAAATCAGAAAAGGATGAAATATGGATTTGGATATTTAATTAAATAAAGTTTTGGTTTATTTAATTAAAGGAATAATGTTTGATTTATTTGATTAAAAGGTTGATGATAATGTTTATTTAATTTTGAATGAATGACCTTAGGAGAAGGAAATTAATGAAATTACCTAATGAATGAATGAAGGTGAATCTGATTAATTGATGAATGGACCTAATGTGAAATCTAGTTTAGTTAATGAATGAACCTGATTGAATGCACAATGTTAATTTTGCATGTCTAAAATCCCTAACCATAACCTTATTCCTAATTTAATCTTAATCCTAATTCATCCCTAACCCTATCTTTTATTGAACATTAACCCATAATTGTAACCCTCATCTAAATCAAATCACCCTAAACCTAACTCCAAACTTTATCTTAGAATTCTAATTCAATTGTAGCCCTAATTTTATGATAAAATATAGTGTGCACTAATTTGTTTAATATAAGCATGGTAGTTTTAATATATTAATTTAAAAACTTATTCTTGTGTAATAATAAATTTATTATATTTTCTTTGTATTTAATTTTATAATTTTAACTTTATTTTAGATGTGCACTTATTATAGGAAGCTTTTATATTATATTGTATATCTAAGATGCATTTTTGTAAAATAATTCCTTAATAAAGCCTTAACTTAACCCTAATGTTAACCCTATTCCTAATTGAAACTTAACCAGACTAACCATAATTAAACTATAATCAAGAACCCTAACCCTATCATAACCCTATCCCTAATTGAACCCTAACCTTAATTAAACTCTAGCCCTAATTGAACCCCAACTCTAACCCAAACCCTATTTGTTCCTAACCCTCACCTTAACCGTAACCCTAATTGGGCCATAATCCTTAATAAAATATGTTAAAAGGAGCATGAAAACTAAGAGGGGGAGTCAATCAGTTGTCACAAAATTCAAATTCAAAACTTCAACACTTATCAATTGCTTAGTCACACTATTCTATCATTAAGTATGAGCATGAAACAAAAATAACAGAAAGTAAAATCAACACAATGAACACCGGATTTTTACGTGGAAAAACCAAGGAGGGAAAAACCATGGTGAGGATTAAAACTCACAATATAAAGTAGTTTAAAAAATTGAATACAAAGGGTCACTACCTACAAGGACTCACTGTTTAGATACAAAAGCTCATTGCCTACAAAAGATTCACAAAACAAAATTGGGCTCCATAGCCAAAAATGAATTGAAAATAGTGCACCTAACAAGTGTTGATGTAGTTCTGTTGATGCTCAATAGGCAAACTTGACACACTTCATCATTTGTACTCTTCTTTACTTTCACATTCACTACTTCTTTATTGATTACATACTCTCTCTATGTTCTATACCATTTTCAAAAACTTGTTCAACACATATATACTCAATCTATCTGCAAGCATCAATTAGGTCAGCCTAATGAGATGCATTTCTTTGTCTACCAAAAATACCAACCCGTCGGCTTCAAATATCCACAAAGTCTTCCCAAAAGGAAATCCAAATGCTTAATATGCTAAACATCATGTCAACATAGACCTACGATAGGTCACACATATTCCACATAGCAAAATTATTTCACCATATTATAAATAATCCAATAAGTTAGTCTGAAATAGAATTCATTGCAAAAGGTAATCAACAAAATAATGCCAATACATCATCTGAGTGTCAAAGGACATGAAATTTTGATCATATATTCCTTCAGTAACCATAAAGAGTTTCTGAAAACCACAATTGTAAACTACCAACTAAGGATTGAAGACTAGAATACTGGAGGGTACAACGTGAATACCGGTTCAGATACCAGACCAAAATACTAGATTAGGCACTGACTTAGACTTGTAACCACAACATGGTGACATCAATGGCCAAAATTTTCAAAAAATTTCTTCCAATTTCTCCCAACTTTCAAAATATCCTCCCTTTTGACATCAATGGAAAAGGGTGGCCAAAAAGATGTAAACATGGTGACATCAAAATTGCAAAAATGATTCCAATTCTTCAAAAAACTTCCAGCCATTCAAAACATTGAAAATAATTCAATTTTTCTTCATTTTATTTAGATTCCTTTTTCTCTTTCTTTTCTTCTTGCCAAAACAAACAAAACATTAGAAATTGAACATTCAACATTAAGTAAAAATTATACACTCTTCAATTCAAATGCCTTCTTGTATCTTTCTTTGATAATTGGATGTAACTTCTTCTAGTTGAATGTAGCTGAATCCATCCTTGTGCAGATGCTTTCTAATAGGGCTAAAAAATTAAAAGAATATGACCAATATGTGTATTTTCTTTCACAATCTTCTGCATTAGTAAGTATTTTGGAAAGATGGTCTAACTGGACCTCATGAATCTCCTTAAGGAGCTAGAAAGTCTTTACCACATCATCTCTTTGTCTCTACACAATAACTAGCTCAGCTTGCAATTCTCCAACTCTCAGCCTTTGTTTCCCTTCGGTGTCATCAAAGATATCAAAGTTATTTGTGATATTTTTCACTTTAGATTCAATTGCTTCAATCCTACTTCTAAAATTATCTACCGTAGTAGGCCACTAGAGACAATACTTGTAAATATTTGATAGTTTTTTTAATGAATTTCTTCATTTCTAGGATAAGTTTAGATAATCTCTGTTTAAATTTAATACATCTCTTTTCAACCAAGGCTTCAAACTTGTGTCCTTTTAGACCTTCAAGCAACATTCTCTCTTCAACAATTTCAATTAAATTCTCTGATAAGGAGTGACAGACAATTGATACATGAATACTTTTTCAAAGTAGATACTCTACCAGAGCATCATCAATTTTTAGTCTATCAACAAGAGAGGTTGCATTCCAAATTTCACCAATATTCTTCATATTTCCTTTAACCAACATAGACTGAATGTCATCTAGATCAAAATATTCAGATCAAGGAAAAGGTTATTTTTCCTTCTCAGTGATGTTCTAAGTTGTAGCTTTTCTTTTCTTTGATGCTAGAGGGGAATCACTAATGACAATTGCCAATTCTGTTTTACTGGAGGATAAACCCAGTTCAAACTAACTTGGTGTAGCCATACCGAAGCATAGAATTGTTTCCAAGGATGTGAAATATAATCTTCACACATCTACACCATCTTCCAATAATTCCAATTATTTGTAGATTTTTTTCCCAATAGGAATACTAGATTCCCACACAACATTTTCTTTTCCCGGTAGGGAGCTTAAAAAGTACAAGACCAACCACACAAGAAAATATCCAAAATGAAAGGGATAATCCTCAACCACCAACATTCAAACATTTTTTGATAGATTTTCAAGTAATAAGCTACACAAATCAAACTACCTATTATCCTTAACCATCATATGCACAATGTAAACTGTAATAGCTGTAGTCGAGCCTTTACAATTTCTAAAATATATTTTGTAAGAAATATCATATGTAACATACCTTATGACCGAATTTGTAAGAGTGTTTGTCAATAGAGCTTGAGGGCCTTTTCTAATTCCAGTAAGTTCCTCCAAATATTTGTACTTCAAGGTTTTCTTTCCAAGAAGATCCCCAATACTCCATAGGCCAGTAATCTCGTTAATCAGTTCCTTCATAATTAGGTAGGGTTTGTCCAATAAAATGCTATCATTTTTTAATAGATTCAACAAGAAAAAAATAAACTCTTTGTCAAAAACCTAAGAAAATTCTCTCCATAACTTCATACCTATCCTTTTTATGCTTTGTAATTCATTTTAGTTCATCCCTAGTTCCATTCCTTTCATCTTCCTATGATCAAATTCTTCCAATTCAACTCCTTTCAGCTTTAGTGGAATATTGCCACTTAATTCTCTATACATTGCCGTGCTCAACTTTGTTAATGATTAATCAATTTTTTTTTGCTTTCCTTTCCATTTTCAAACTAAGAAATGATTCCAAATTACCTATGACAATTTCTTTGAATTCCCTTCTGAATTGCTTCAATTTTCTTCAATATCACTTTGAGATCACTCTAGGCTCTTCAAATACTCAATTTATCAAAAAAGACTTACAAATTTCAACATATACACCACTGATTTTCCCTAGAACACGTTATATGTGAAAAATGTCAAAAAACAGCTAAAAACATTTTTCCCAATATAGAAAACCTTAATTTGGTCCATAAATCTTGATGTCAGCATGTTTTCTTCTTGTTCCTTTTCCAAAACTTTTGATTCTTCATACTTCACATTCTATCCTTGTGCCAACCTCTGACATGCCAACTATCTAGGGGGTTTTTATAATTTTTTGATAATGCTCCCCCAAATACCATGATAGGTCTAATTTCTAAATAAGTCATTTGTACCAACTGAGGTCACAAAACATTAGTAGTTTCATATTTTTCTTCTTCTTTCTTCTTCCATATCTTATTCATCTCTTGCTTCATCTCTTCTTTTTCAAGATTCTTTACCAAATCATTCTTCTCTTCTAATGTGGACTGCCTTCCCTTCTTACTTCTGCAAACCTTTGAGATATGTCTTAGTTTATTGCAATTGTAGTAGACAACACTTTTTTGATTAGTTTGAGGTCCATTAATTCTTGATCTACATTGATTTTCTCCATGTCCAAATTTGTTGTAGGTATAGCAATAGCCACTAAAGGATTGATTCATTCTACCTCCATGAAACTTTTTCATCATTACCCAACTGACCATTCTCACCTAATATCTGCATTCAGTAGCTTTATATCCAAAATTCTTACATCCAAAAAATTTTTCAGTGAAGGAACCAAAAAATTGGTTCTACCTGCTCTTGCATTCTATTGCTTTGTGGATATATTTATTATAGGAAAAACAAATATCATAGAAAGAGGGATACCTTTGTGCATTATGTTGTCTCATAGGCGGTCTCCTAGTAAACTTCCTTTTCTGCTTCCCTTTTTTCTAAGTCATTTGATTTTCTTTAGAACTTTCACTTGCATCATTTCCCAAGCCAAATTTGTCTTTACTTGGTTTATATCTACCAAGTAGTTCTCCAAGATTATCAGAGCTAGATCTAAAACTATTCTCACAATTTTTTTCCTTTTCTAGTTCTACTCTCAAGTTTACTACCTACTATTCCAATTTAGATAATTCGTTAGACTTATTATATATCATTTTATTCAAACATTCTTCAATCCTATTCTTTTCTTCTACAGTCACTTTCAATCCAATTATCTAGTGTTTCAGCTGCTACTTACTTTTTTGTGTCTTTCCTTGAATTTCTTCAATTGTTCTTTTAGCTTCCAGACACATTCATTTTCATCATCAAGATTCTCTTTCATATCTTAATTTTCTCATTCCAATTTGTTAAGATCTTCAAGATCAGTCCAAATCTCTCCTTTATCATCCATCTAATCAACCTTCAAGATCCTCCTCAAGTGGTTAGGTTTTGATACCAATTTTTAAAAGGCATATGACAACTAAGAGGGGAGGGGTGAATTAATTGTCATAAAATTCAAACTCAAAACTTCAACTCTTATCAATTCCTTAGTCACACTATTCTAACATTAAGTATGATCATGAAACACAAATTATAGAAAGCAAAATCAACGCAATAAACATCATATTTTTATGTGGAAAACCCAATGAGGGAAAAACCATGGTGAGGATTAACTTACAATATAAAGTAGTTTAAAAAACTAAATACAGAGGCTCACTGCCAAGGGATCACTACCTAGAAGGACTCACTATTCGAATAAAAAATCTCACTTCTTACAAGGGAGGATCACTACCTACAAAATATTCACAAAACAAAATTGGGCTTCATAGCCAAAAATGAACTGAGAATAGTGCATGTAACAAGTGTAGATGTAATTTCGGTGATGCTTAATAGAAAAACTTGACACACTTCATCATTTTCACTCTTCTTTACATTCAGATTCACTACTGCTTTATTGATTACATACTCTGTCTATGTTCTATACCATTTTCAAAAAATTGTTCAACACATATATATACTTTATCTATCTGCAAGCATCAATTAGGCCATCCTAATTAGATACATTTCTTTTCCTACCAAAAATACCAACCTATCAGCTTCAAATATCCACAAAATCTTCCTAAACATCAATCTAAATAATTAATGTGCTTGATCATGTCAACATAGACCTAAGATAGGTCGTACATATATTCACATAACAAAATTAATTCACCCTATTACAACTAATCCAAGAAGTCAGCTTGAAATGGACTTCATTACAAAAAGTAATCAATAGAATAATGCCAATATGTCATACGAGTGCCAGAGCACATGAAATTCTATTCATATAGGCCTTTAGTAACCATAAACAATTTTCCAAAACTGCAAGCGTAAACTACCAACTGAGGAGGATCGCAGACTAGAATACTAGTGGGTACAACTTGAATACCAGTTCAGATACCATACCAAAATACTAGATCAGGCACTGACTTAGACTTGCAACCACAACATGGTGACATCAATGACAACACAAAATTGTAGAGATAATCATTCTTCTTCTCTCTTGCAACAAAATCTATCCCTAATTGAACCCAACACTAACCCAAACTCTAGCCCATATTGAACCCCAAAAGTAGGCTTAATTTAACCCTAACCCTAACCCTAACCATAACCATAATTGAACCCTAACCCTAACCCTAACCCTAATAAAAACAACTATAGTTGAACCTTAACCTTAACCCTAATCAAAATCACTATAGTTGAACCCTAACCATAACCTTAAGTGAACAGTAACCCTAATCAAACCATAACCCTAGTTAAATGCTAACCCTCACCTTAACCCTAACCCTAATTGAAACATATCCCTAATTAAACTCTAGCCCTAATTTAACCCCAACCCTAACCCAAACTCTATTTTTTTCTAACCCTAGTTGAATCCTAGTGTTAACTCTAATGTGAACACTAACCTTAAGTGAACACTAACCCTAATCAAACCTTAACCATAACCCTAATTTAACCAAAACACTAACTAAATTATAGCCCTAATTGAACCCCAACCCTAACCCAAACTCTATTTGTTCCTAACCCTAGTTGATTCCTAATGTTAACCCTAATGTGAATCGCAGCCCTTATTGAAACTTAGCTTAACCTTAACCATAATTAAACTCCAATCAAGAACCCTAACCCTATCCTAACCCTATCCTTAATTGAACCTTAACCTTAATTAAACTCTAGCCTTGATTGAACCCCAACTCTAACCCAAACTCTTTTTGTTCCTAACGCTAACCCCAATCTTATATGTAACTTTTACCCCAAGATTTATCTTACAACCCTGATGTTAAACCTAACCTTAATTGAAACATAACTTAACCCTAACCATATGTAATTAAACTCTAATCAAGAACCCTAACCATATCATAACCCTATCCCTAATTGTACCCTAAGCTTAATTAAACTCTATCCCTGATTGAACCCCAACTCTAACCTAAACTCTATTTGTTCCAAACCCTCACCTTAACCCTAAACCTAATTGAACCATAACCCTCACCTTAACCCTAAGCTTAATTGAACCATAATCCTTATTAAACTCTAGCCCTAATTGAACCCCAACCCTAACACAAACTCTATTTGTTCCTAGCTCTATATGAGTCCTAACCCTAACACCAATTCTTTCCATAAGTTTTACCCCAATCTATATTGTATAAACCTAATGTTAGCCTTAACCCTAATTGAAACTTAACGTAACCCTAACCATAATTAAAATCTAATCAAGATTCCTAACCCTATCATAATGCTATCCCTAATTGAACCCTAACTTTAATTAAACTCTAGCCTTGATTGAACCCCACCTCTAACCAAAACCATATTTCTTCCTAACCCTAACAATAACCTTTACCGCAAGCTATATTGTATAACCCTAATGTTAAACCTAACCCTAATTGAACCCTAACCTAACCCTTTTGAACCCTAATACCAATTGATCCCTAACCATAGCATTATTCATAATTTAATCTTAATCCTAATTCATCGCTAACCCTAACCCTATCTTTTATTGAACATTAACCCCTAATTGTAACCTTGATCTAAATCTAATCACCCTAACCCTAACTCCAAACATCATCTGAAAATTCTAATTGAACCAATACCCTAATTTTATGATAAGACTTATTGTGCACTAATTTGTTAAATATAATTATGGTAGTTTTAATATATTAATTTGAAAAATTATTTTTGTGTAATAATAAATTTATTATATTTTATTTGTATTTAATTTTATAATTTTAAATTTATTTTAGATGTGTACTTATTATAGGAAGCTTTTACATTAGATTGTATATCTATGTTGTATTTTTGTAAAATAATTTCTTTAATAAAGTCTTAAATATAAAATATTTCTCATGATTTTTTCTTTTTTGCAATTCTTTCATTTTAATAAAAATATTAAATATTTTTTTATGTGTAATAGTAAATTTAAGATATTTCTTTTTATTTACGTTTCTATTTTTTAATTTTAAATTCATTAATTTAGAATTTTTAAAAAGAAGTTTCTAAAATTTTAAAAAATTAAGTATTAAAGAACTTTTCTCAAAAAGAAGTTTCTAAAATTTAGAAACTGATTTTTATGTCTAATGGATATCTCTTTTAAGTATGAAAATTTTTTCTCAAAAGGAAGTTTCTAAATTTTAGAAACTTCTTTTTATTTCTAATGGACATCTCTTTTAAAAAGATCTTGGATATTTTATTTTTTAAGTATATTAATTTAGAAACTTACTTTTATATGAAATAGTGGAATTTAGAAACTTATTTATATGTCTAATAGATATCTCTTTAAAAAAGATCTTGGATATTTTATTTATTAAGTATATTAACTTAGAAAATTACTTTTATATGAAATAGTGAATTTAAAATATAATTATATTTTAGTTATCATATTTTAAATGGAACTTTTAGTGATATTGAACCCATATGGATTTTGATGTTAGCCTTTATGTTATATGGAGAAGTTTTGAAATATGATATTTGAAATAAAAGAAAATTTGATAACCATTATTTCTATTTTTAACATCCATTTAAGCATGATCACCTTTAAAATTATATTTTATTTATGTGAAATAATTTAATGCACTCATATTTTATCCATATATATTTAAATGTTAGATTACAATATATTTCACTTTGTAGATTATCATCATTTGATCATTGTAATTAAAAAAAATGATATGGTGTATAAGTTTTATGACTTGTATTAGATGTATTTAACATCTATTATGATTTATTTAACAATATTTAGTGACAAATAAAAAAATTCTATTACAATTAGTGACAACTAAATTTTTTTATGGCCTGTATTAGATGTATTATGATTTATTTAATAGTATTTAGTGACTTATAAAAAAAGTTTAAAAGATATATTCTAAAATTGATATTTAATACTCTCCTTATATTTGATCATCATAATTTAAGAAAAAAATTTAAGTTGATATTTCCGTTGAACATAATGAAATTTATAATTGATAGAGCAACCAACCCAGAAAACCATCTACAAAAAAATATTTACAAGAAATGAGAGAGACATGAGGCCATTTAACCAAATAAGGAGTGAAATAGATGAGATATAATTTACATATTGTACAAGGCTCCTTAAAAATGAATAAAAAAATAGGTGACAGGTGAGGAACTTCCCAGCACGAGAAAAACTACCCAATTTAATAAATGCAAAGTTAATGAACTAATCTACCTAAGTTAAAACTTAAGTAAATATGCATTTACTCTAACACCCCCCTTAAAAGAAACTTAAGGAGAATGAATGAAGATACAAATATGAAGATGTAGTATGGGTCTTGGCTACACAACCATGTTAGGTACCCATTTATGATGCAACAAAATAAATCTCTTGCAAGCGGAGAAAAGGAGAAAATCCTTGTGGGAAGAAACCCCTCTCCAAAAGAGAGAAAAAGAAAAAAAAATGATGCATGGACGGAGGACTCAATCACATCCCCCAAGTACTACATACATCATGTATATATAATCAATCCCCCCCCCACATAAGAGGGAAATAGAGAGAATATGTAGTCCCCCCACAATGTGTAATCACCTATAAAAATGGTAAGTGCCTGAAGACAAAACATGATCCAGTGTCGACAAACAACTTGTCTCCCTTTCAGAAGAAACATAACCAAATAAAAATGTTGGTATGCTTCCCAAAGAAGCATGAATATGTATGATGATGTCTCTAGAACTTTCTCAACTGTCGCCAAGACCATAGAAAATGATGCCACGAACCAATCACAAACATGCCCAATCACAACAAAAGGTGAAAAATAAGGTACCATTGGAAACTTATCCTAAACAATATCTAGAGACTAAAATGGGGTGACAATAGTTAGACCACAAATATCATCAAATAGGATGGATATACCCTCAAATGTGTCCTCCAAATCTGAAATATGAGATTCTAGGAAAAAGAAACCAATGTTTGACAAATAGGAATCCCAATTAGGAAGATAATGAGATATAGGTGATGAATCACTAGATATGCGCAATGAATCATCAACACAAAATGAATGGTCCTGTAGAACATGAATGATAGGATCCTTAATCAATGACTTTGCACAATGAATCACTGAAGGTGAAGGTACAATAATTGTCTTTGATGGAGAAGAAGGAGCATATGAAGAACCCTCTTCATCCTCATCTGAAGACTCAAAGTACTCCAAAAGTTCAAACTCCTACATAGTAGTATGATCATAGGGTAGCCTTTCTAAAAAAAAGAAGAGGCACATGACAATCTAAAACAGGATCATCTAGGAATGGTTGAATATCAAGATATCCATGTATTTCCCATATTTTAATCCAAAGAGTACATGGACACTCAAAATTATTAATAGCATCCAAAGTGGCATCATCAATATCCATTGTAATAACTCCTAGGACATGATCCCTTTTGTAATTCCATGCAAACTTCTTACTATCAGTACCAACAAGGGGAACAAGATTATATAGGTATGGAAAAAGATGAAGCCAACTCAAGTGCTTCAATATACCATCTCTCCATTGTGTATAATTTCCCCTTTCCAACATAAGCACAATAGGATGCAAAGAAAACCCCATAACCAACTATGAAAAATCTCTAAAATAATAGGACAATAACCTTCAACAACAAATAGAAACTCCCAAAATACCACAAATGAAGGTGAAACCAATATTGAAATTCAATGGATTAAAAGCACCACCAAATAGAAAAATATGATAGAAAATCCTCAACCACTACAAAGGTGATGAAAATACCTTTTAGTTGATATGTGGTTTACAAAAATTGACCTTCATTTGCAAAATTTTTGCTACAAAGAAAACAGGGGCCTATAAAGGCACTTCTAGAGCTCTCAGTCACACCATACAACCACCATGAGCAAGGGGGATAAAAATTGAGCAGCCTCTTAGGGCAAAGGGAAGTGAACTCTAAATCATCAAGTTCAAGCACAAGTCACAAATCACCACATCCTCACACAAGACAATAGCAATTCACAATCATGTGAGACTTTCTCATAGTAAAGATAGGGATTGCAAAGCTATATGAATAGCAAAAACATACTCCACATTGGAAATGTTGTAAGAAAATGTGCAGCCAAGTGAAAAAGAGGTGAAATTTTTTTATGCCAGCAAGAATGGAGGAAACCCTAGGGAATATTTAGGAAGAGACTTTATAGAAGTATAAAGTTTTTAAAAAGTGATACCCTCCAAATAGAAATTGCACCACCTTTAGGAAGAAAAACACCTCAAGCACAATCGAATGCCTAAGTGCAAAAAATGGCCTTCAATGGGTTGCAAAAAATGTACCTCCAATGCAAGAAATGGGGCTTACAAATTTGAAATTCCAATAAACAATCTAAAATTCCATCAATCAACAAATTTTTCACCTGCAACAAGGGAAGTTACTTTAGAAAAAATCATTCTCTTCAAACTAGAGTTTGTGGCATCCACTTGATGAAAATGCACAATCTTATGGAAAAAAATGCTTTGCAGAGAATGCTACACCCTTTCAAGTTTCCTTCTCAAAAATGTCTAGTAGAGTGAATTGCTTCTGTAGCACAAAATTTTGTCTAGTGCTCAACAAATCATTTATTTTCCTACCAATGTTGCTCAACAAATGCATCTCAAACACCTGCTTTAGCACATAAAAAAATGCACAAAGGATTTTCAACAGAGAAATGAAACATCCTCCTAATTCTGCATTTCTCCTATGCATTAACCCACACATTTTCCACTTCACTCTCTAGATTTCATCGTGGATTTCCCTCAAAAAAGTGACGGGCAGTGATGACTGTGATTGGGAGAGATATAAATCATAGTGGGTTGAGAGAGAAATCACAGTGCACCAAATTCAACACCACCTGTGAATGTATAGGGCATGACCTCCACTCCAAACCAAAAATGTGAACCTAAGAGAGGAAAGGGAGCCTCAAGAAAAAAATAACGCCTAGCAATTTAAATCACGCCCTCCAAAAGACTCACGACCTCTACAAACAAGAAAAATCACCCTCAAGACAATTCGTGCCTGGAAAAATGGAAATCGTGCCCATAGACAAATTCAAATTGTTGTCTCTAGAAAATACCCAGCATAAAATCGAATGAAGAAAGAAGCAACTTTAAAAAATTTGAAATTTTCAAATGCCAAAATAATCAATCCCAAAACTCCAATGAAAACTCTCAATTGTGGAAGGTACTTATCATGATAAAGCAACCATGCCAAAAAACCATCTACAAAAAAACCTTCATAAGAAATAAGAGACACACGAGGCCATTTCACCACATA
Organism: Sequoia sempervirens; assembly: GCA_007258455.2. Taxonomy (NCBI): domain Eukaryota; kingdom Viridiplantae; phylum Streptophyta; class Pinopsida; order Cupressales; family Cupressaceae; genus Sequoia; species Sequoia sempervirens. The sequence goes on from VDFB02281492.1 coordinate 66,663,592, forward strand.
AGGAGTGAAATAGATGAGATCTAATTTACATATTTTATAAGGTGCCTTAAAAAGGGATAAAAAGTAGGTGACAAATGAGGAACTTCCTAGCACGTGAAAAACTACCCAATTTAATAAATGAAAAATTAATGAACTAATCTACCTAAGTTAAAACTTAAGTAAATATGCATTTACTCTAACAATAATTAACCTATAAGATATTTTTTCTATTACCTTGGTATCCTTCTAAACTATCTTAATGGACATTTCAATACTTTGTATCAAACTACATAATATTTTTATTTATTACTTTTAGATATTTTTATTTATTGCTTTCAGATCTTATCATATGGTGAGCTCTTCAATGATTCAATTGCACTTATTTATGCCACTCAACTGTACATAGACAATAGTAAATTTAAAAATTTAAACAACATAAGCTTTGAAAAAGAAAAAAGGATATATGGACTATATATGCTTATGTATGTTTCAACATTCAATATCAAACTCTGTTAGAATCTAAAAAATTAGAGTTTAGTTTCCAAAAGATGCTTTGATTCCACCATAAAAGTGCTAAATTTTATTAAAATACAGAGCATGAAAGTGCGGTATAAGCTAAGGAGGCTCCACGAGATGGCCAACCTTGCATTTCTCGATTGTCACGCTACAAGCTTTACACTCTCTCTAAGTGAGAAGTATCTGCACGTGATAAACACTTTAATCAATCCTCCTCATAGTTATAGTATTTACTCATATGTTTATTCATTCTGGATTAAGATGACAAACAATTTGTAGAGCATGCATACAATTCTACTGGCTAGTTGTTGATGGTGTATCCATCCAATTTCAAAGGAACTGCTCCTCTTCTAGTTGCATATTTTATCACATCTTCCACATTATCATTCCACCATTCCCCTGTACATTTTAGATGAGAAAAATAAATTGTTAGAATAGTATATTGACTTCCTCAATAACCAATGAAGAGTTGGGTGTATTGAATAGAGATGTAGGCCACACTTCCATACACACAGTCCGTTGGTGATGATGAAAAATTCTATTGCAATAATTTGAACAAACTCAAGTCACCTCTACTTAAATAAAAAAGTAAGCAATTACAACAAATAATTCCATATGCCGGGTAGAGAAAGACCCTTTAATGGCTCAAGCCCATTCGACTCACCCCATTGGAATATGTGACCTTCACCACCTGCATGTATTTGTTGTGTGGGGTTGTGTCTCATTGATGACTCCTCTATCAATGTGATTGTGGAGAGCACCGACCTATGGAAAGCCACATTCAACCCAAATCTTGGCCTTCAATGAAAGATATCACCTCTTGACTTCTCATTGACTTTCCCATGTGTAGAAACCACTACAAGCAATAGGGTAATCGCAGCCTATAACAAACATATTGTGGCCCTAATTGCCCTGATTTGAATTGGGCAAGATGATCGTGTATGGCTACAAATTATGTCTTGAATGATCACATGAATCATACCTTCTTGAGCTCTTCAACAGAGAATTGGGTCACCTTTTTGTAATGGATTGATGAGAGTCAACTTCATAAGGATATCTATCACGTGATCTCTAGGCAACAAATCATGGCCACTATGGCTACAAATTGTGCCTCCAAAATGTGGTAAGGTCTAATAAGAGATTGTCACGGCTCTCCATGGGTGCGAGGGGGAGATAAGAGGTAGTATGTGGCACAACAAGATGAGGATATTTACATAGACTCCTATGAGATTATTCATGTTCATAAAAGATATTTTATTTCCAATGATATGCTTTGACATGATTTACATGCCTATGCCACTCTTCCACTACCCTACCAACATGACTCTTTGAATAATGTAACTCCCATTTCTTTTTTCTTACATGGATCTACAAAAATCCATGATTCCACTATAGGAATGCCTCTCGACGTAATTAATATTTTTATTGTTGGAGGTTGAATTTCTATATAATATTTTTCTTTGGAGAGAGGAGAAATCATGAAAGATGTTTTAAAAATAATGAATTGGCATGTTAAAGTTTAATTTGGAGTAACGGGGCTATGGAAAAATGAATATTGTGAAATTTGAAGGGCACAATTTCTATACACAGAAAATAAAAATTTAGTTTTTGATTATGGGGAAAAATAGGGTTTGATGGGACTCAAAATCCAGTACATAACGGTTTTGAAGGGAAACACAACCATATCGATGACAAACAAGATACTTCAAAGATGATCTAAATACCATCAGTAACCAATCAACATAAACACTAAAAATACAGTGAGACAATATAGGCTGCAGAAGGGAAAAGCAAGGGCCTATAGCCTATAACCAAATACCAGTAGGTTTTACCAGGGACCTTAAACCAAAAGGTTTTGAAAGGACATTAAACCCTTACCATGATTGGCTAGGAATCGGGTATGTGCAAAACCATGATGGGCCAAAAAGTAGCAATATGATAGCTATGTGTAGGGTATGCGGCTGATGATTTTTTTTTTTACCCAAAATTGGTGAAACAAAAAAGGTTTTTAAAAGAGATTCTCAACTTTCCACCCATATAAATTATACTTTACTTTGAATTTAATAAATAATTATTATTGATTTTCTATTTGAATTACGACTAGAGTCTCGATTGATAGGCTGATTGAAAAACATCTATAGCTTTCAAATGGTATCACATTTTTTTAATCTGAAATATGTGTCACACTCTATGCTTTGCATACTATAGGATTAAAAAAAAATTGAATTTCATGAAGTTTTGACCCAGTTAGGTGGTCGGACATACATGTTTTTATATTTTTTATAAGTTGTAATAGAAAAATCATAATTAATTATTTACTTGGAAAAATTTTACAAAAAAATATGCACCACATTGGGACATGAGTCCTCTACTTATATCTAAAATCTGATAAAAAAATATTATCATTTTATTGTGGTTAGGGTGGTCAGACAGACACCTACTTATTTTTTCCCTAAAATTTTAGTACTACTACATTGAAATTTCAAATTTTCACCAAATAGAATTTTTTTTTGAAATAAACCTAGTAGCTTAGAAACTACATTAAATTTTCTATAGATTCTATTCTTTCATATTTTTTAAATAATATAGATAACCTATTCAAATTTTTATGTCAAGTTGACTTACTCTAATTTTTTACAAATTTTTTGCCACTTAAGGGCCTATTTTTTCCATGATGATCTTGCACATACCCAACGATGAACCCAAGATAGGTTTTGAAGGGACCATGAACCCTTTATAATTAGGTTTTGGTAGGGACTTTAAACCCAACAATACAACTAATGAAAAAACAACATCCATCTTGCAGCTCCATCTGAACTAAACAATCATCCCACACTCCACCTCCATAGGATAGGGCTCCCCTCAATTGGAGATGAAGATGCAATAACTCAAACCACCAAAGCAACCCAAACCCTGCTCATACCAGCTCCACCTCAAAAGGAACCAACTCCAGCTCAACAGGAACAAGCAAGAGGGAAGAGAACTTTTCACTAGGCCTACAACAATCACCTCCACCTCAATAGGAGATGGTTCTACCTCCATAAGAGAAATCTTCACCTCTAAACAAGATATCATGAGAAGAAACTAGCCAAAAGAAGAAACTCCAGTAGAATGCACACTCACAACAACCTTAGGCATCAAAAGAGATGGAGACAAGAGAGACACAACCCAAAACCACATAAAAAATAAACACAACATTCACCAAAATAAGAGGGGTGGTAGATAAAGCCCCAAAAAATGCCAGCACAAGCTGCTCAAACCCCTGTACAAACAAGAACAATAGAATACTCCAACAGGGGCACAACTCCAAAATGATAGAAGCCCCTATAACAAGCTAGGAGGGGTTCTTCCCACACCAGAAGAACAACAAGAATAGTTGGGTTAACTTGATAGTCATAAGAAGTAACCTAGATAGATGAAAGCCAAACCCATCCAAAAAGGGTAGCCTACATCAAAAGAAAAATAGAGCACCATAGGGAAAAATCCAAACCCCCAAGCAAAGAAAACACTCCTCACAAGAAACAAGCACAATAGAAAACCCAAAAAATGGGAGCCACCATAGGAAGAAGAAAGAAAACCAGCTAAGACTAGAGCACAAAGGATGTTCCAAAAGAAATCAAACCCCACAAGCCATAGTGAGTGCTCAAGTATCTAACACAAAGAAAAGCTATAAATACCTTCCAATCATAGGAGTAGCTAGAAAGAACATGCCCAATAGTTAGAAACCTCACACTAGATAACTTCTAGCACTTAGAAGAAGACACAACCAGATGAATGAAAGACTAGGCCTCATAGAAAACACCAATTTCCACACCCAAAAAGAGGCAAGGGCCACACTAAGAGCCATTGAAGGTAGATAAAACCAAAATTCCATGCACAATAGCCAACAACACATCCCATGAAGAAGAGGAGATCCCCCAACCAATGGTAGCCCTCCAAAAATTCCCTCTCCAACCCTGTTGTCATTTCCATCCTCCACTTTAGAGTCTCCCTCTTTCACCTCTGAAGATTTAAAACCCCAACCATTGCTTCTACTCCCCCTAGGTCCATGAAAAATAAAATTATGTTACTCCTGATTGAAAAATATTTATGAGATATTGTGATTGGTAACATAGAAAGGTCAAAAGATGTAGATGTAGCAAAACCAAGGATAGTCAAAGATCATAGATAAACCACATTTATTGTTCTTGGATTATCAGATGCTTGCATCACATTGTTATTTAAAAAATATCAAAAAAAATTGGGGATGGTCTTAGTACATTATTTTGATCTCAAACTTCTAGTGCAAAAATTTTAATTGAAAAATATTTTTCCTCAAGATGAATGTAAAAGAAAGCATTGTTGGGGTGGATGGCGTAGCTCAATTAGCTAAAGCATCCTATTGTAGGTATGAATCATTGGTATCATTGGTCATGTGAACAAAATTTACCAAGCACACTACAATTTATAGGGGGGCTACCCGATTCCTATAGTTTAGAAAAAAAATGAGAAAATGAAAGTGTTGTTCAACAAATTAGTACATTTTGCTCCCTTCTAAACCGATTTTCTATTATAAATTCTAAGACAAAAGATGATTTTGATGAAGTAACTTTACTAGGTAACATTCCTTCAAATTATGATCATGTTGTTTTTATATTAAAAAGCTTAATCCTTATTTTGAGAAACAATGATTTATTCTTATTAAAAATGTTTTTTAAAATGAGAAAGTGGGAGTGGGTGGGAAGAGGAGAGGGAGGATTTTCAAAATATGAGCTAAAGATGGCAATGAAGATGAAGAGGATTTTGATGCAGATACATTTACATTGGAGGTTTCATTCGCTCCTACGGTTGGTGGCTAATCAAATTTCAAGATCTTTTTGGTGCCTATGGTCATGGGGTTTTAAATTTTATTTTTTTGTTGGTTATTTTGTTCATGAAACTTTGGTTGTGATTGTAGAGGATAGATGGTTTGATGCTCAATTGGTGCTTTTTTCCTCTGTAATTTCCTTGCATTGTTTCAAGGGCCCATCTCTTTGGGTGCCTACAAATTATTTGGTTGCATTAAAGTGTTAGCTATAGGTTGCCATATCTTGTCTCAAGTTGCCCATTCTCTTTAGCTTGAGGATCCCCTCACGTCTAGCTTGGGTCCAGTTTGGGAACTTTCTATCTATTATTTCAGAGCTTAGTGATTTTTCCCATGGTTATCTTTGAAGATATTGGAGTTTTTTCGGGGTGCATCTGTTGCCCTTGAGCATATCTAGAATGGCTTGGTTCTCATCTTTCACTATTCTTTGGGCCTAGGTGTTTTGATTTTTCTAGAGAATATTTTTGGATGCTTTTTCTTGTGGTATTAAGTAGCTTTTGCATCATAGATGATCTTCCTTATTAAAGATATTTTTTTGGTGTCTCATGAATTCTTTGTTGGTGCTCAATGGAGTGTTTGGTATGGGTTTGAAACTATGATGTCCTATTTTTTCAAGAAGTGAGATCTCTATTCCTCCAAACTGTGGATTTTGATTGTCTTTCAGAACCCCATTTGGAATTTTTTTTTGATCTCCTTTTGGATTGAGAATATTTTGTGGCTAAAGGAGGAAAGTATTTATAAATGGCACAAGGTTTTTTGCTTTTGCTGGTGTTGCTCAAAGGATGATGTAATTTTCTCACTTAAGATGTATATGGGAGAATTGGTTGTCCCTATTATTGTTATTTGGTTGTTGGCTAGGATGTATTTATTCTTCTTTTGATTAATCAGATGATTATGTTGCTAAATGGAGCTAAGTCTACCCTATGACTATTGTTGAGGTTGCATTACATGTTCTTCTTGAAGTTCCTATTGCTTAGACTACCAAAGGATCTTATTTTATCCCTTCCTACATGTGTGTTTGATTTCTTTTGAGATCTATAGTAATTTTATTCTCTTAAGGTGAAGATTACTCCTATGGAGGTGGAGATGGGTGTTGTGGACATGGTAGTGAAACATAGATTTTTGGGACCTTTATGGACTACTTTTGCACTTCTAGGGTTTTTCACCTAAAATGAGAGAGATAGGGCCAAAAATTCTTATGATTCACTCAAATAAGAATGTATGCAATGTTTTTTAAAGTAAATGAACTTAACTAAATGCAATTGACTAATCTAAATGACCAAGAATGAATGAAAAAGTGAGATTTATGGCTTGTTTGAAAACACAGGGTGATATGAAAATAATGAAGAAAATGAATGAAATGTGCAGAACAGAAAGAGATGGGTCAAATCAGAGTGCACCTGGGAAAATTTTGATAATTCTAGAATGTCTTGGATACTGGATGAGACCACTAATTTTTAATAGTGAGACTCATTCGCCCAGGGTAGTGAATTAGTCCTCTTCCTAGTGAAAAAGTGTCGGGAGCTGGTTTTTGTTTGTCAAGATCTCGAATCTAACATAATTCATATTTTTAGTCCTAAGATGGGACTCATTCACCATAGGTGATGAATCAGTCCTCTCCCAAATTTCTAAAAAATCAGGAGACAACTCTGCAACACCAGATCTGGAGATGTCTACTTGTCAGGTTGTCGAAGTTAGTTCTACAAAAAATAGACAAATAACTCTCAACATGAAATTGAGTTACATTGACTTGAAGCACCTAGTTGACTTGGAAATCAATCTTTAAAACCCAAAATTTTGTAAAATATGCATACAAAAGAGCTACAAGCGAACATGCAATAGGGGAAAAATGATTAAGGGTTAGTGAATAGGGGTTTGCCTTGGTCAAACCCACTTTTCATCCCTTGAAAATATAATGAAATGAAAGAGAAATATAAACTAATAACATGCAAGTGCTATCAACTTACCTAACCCTTAATGATGCAAGTTTGAATTAATGTCAATGGTTGCTTCAAAGTTCTTGAATAGTGCTTGAATTCTTGAGTGAATAGGTGGATAAGTGAACTTGATGAATGGGGGTTGGAGTGAGATGAAAATCACTTATTTATACAATTATTGTGCCTTAGTATCCATTCATACCTAATCATAGGATGACATCAAGTGATTTTAAATAAAATCCTAAAAGGAAATTTAAAATATTTTGAATTTTGGGCCAAAGGGCGACTCATTCGCCACCCATGGCAAATGGGTCCCACCTAGGACCTAAAAACATGTGTTGGGAAAAATGTTGTATTTGATGTTATTTTTCGGGATAACATTCAAAAATACACTTAATTAAAACTTATGAGGGCATAAAGAGACCAAATAAAGCATGAGAAGGGTATAAATAGTCAAAATATGCCTAGAAAAGCATGAAATCCTACAAGACTTTACAACACTGCAAAATAGGACTTGTTGATGAGTGAAAAGGTGATTTTAAGGTAAATTGCATTAAATAGAGTCTAGAAGAATGTAGAAATGTCTTACAACACTTCACAAAACCTTCAAAAGATGTCTTTCTTTGAGTTTATTTACCTAAATAAGCATGTTCAAGCCATGTTACAACATAAAATTAGAGCAAACAAAGTTCCAACACCATGAAACAAGACCTAAAAGGCCATGAAAATGACAAGGAGGCATTTTTATATATCACATTTAGCCCCCACTTTAGTGAGAGGATGAACATGTTTCAAACTCACACTAAAGTAGCCAAGAACATCAATGGGAGGGTTCAAATGCACTTACGTTAGCAAGATTGAATAAAAGTGATCAAGAGGGATGATCAAGCCCCTAGGATGAAGATCCCATGGAAAAATAAGCATAAGAACAAAGGAACACACAAGTTTTGAAAAGAATTGGATGAAGCTTCGATCATCAATCCAACTAGTTGTGGAAAGAGATCTAGGCTTATTTTTTGAAAAAGAGAATGTGTACTCACTTTGGGACCATGGGACTTTAGGTTATTTGTGGGGTGAGAAATCCCAATTGTATACTCACTATGGGGCCACATAACTAGTTTTCCATGGGGTGACAAAACTCACAAAGGTAAGATACATACGCTAGTTGGTATGCACTCACAAACACAAAAGTGGCTATGGGGAAAAATCATAATCTGAGTTGGGCTTCCCAGTCAACCATATTAAAGTTATACCATGACCTGATAACTTTAACAAGGCACCACAAGGAAAAAATTAATGTTTATGAACAAAAAGACAAAGGTACCATAGTCATGCAAGGTGGAAAAAAGGAATGAAAAATGAAAAAATGAAAAAATCTAAAATGTGAAATCTAAAATGTGAAAATATTTTCAAATGAGTCTTGTTGAGTTTATGTAAGGTCAATCACTTAGGGAACATTGTGTCTAATGTCTCCAAGAGTGGACTAATCAAAGAATAGTATATTGACAACTTAGGGGATGCAGTGCGTCACATCAAGACACCAAGAGGGATGTAATATGCTTAGATAGATCACACTTATGAAGGAATCACACCCAATGTCATCCACAAAGTGAAAAATGCATCATATAAATTACAAGGCTACACTAGGAACTAAGAATGCAAATGAATTAACTGTAATGTATGGCCCCCATTTTAAAGGAATTGTTACAGATCATTCTGTGAGCAATTACTTTAAAGTAGAGAAGAAAAGAAAACAAGACATGAGAACCAACTTGGAAAGCCCTATGCCAAGTCATATGTTTCAAATTTAGGCTGTGTCATGTCAAGAAATATGAAAAACAAAAGAAAAGGAGGTTGCCCCTAGAAAAGAATGCACACCAAACACATAAAGGATCTATGGATTTGGGGTCAGTATGTTCATTGTTGCAATGTTTTTATGAAAGAGCTAGAAACTATAATCATTCCCCAAAGCACATAGAACTATAATAATGACACAAAGAGAGCGAAAACAAAAGAAAAATAAAGTATATTTTGTGTCAACATGGAAGAGACATTGTAGTCTTGATGCCCCCAAAAGGAAAACACAAGCAAAATAAAGAAAATGAAAAACATTTTGAGTCAACATGAAGGAGAAATTTCGGTCTCAATGCCTTGCATCATCTCAAAAAGGAAAACACAAAACAAAACTGAAAAAGACAAGGACCTTGTGGGTCAACATGGAAGAGACATAGGGTGTTTTGATCAATGCTTTGCGTCATCCCCAAAAGGAGAACACAAAACAAAAAGAGAAAAAGACAAGGACCTTTTTGGTCAACATGGAAGAGACATAGGGCATCTCTACACTTTGTGTCATCCCTAAAAGGAGAACACAAAACAAAAAGATAAAAAGACAAAGACCTTTTGGGTCAACATGGAAGAGACATAGGGTGTCTCTACACTTTGTGTCATCCCTAAAAGGAAAACAAAAAAATGAAAAAGAAAAAGAAAATGCACGACTATGGACATCAAATCTGAAAATGGTTAAAAATCTTAACATAAATTTGAAACACATTAAATTCAATATCCCTATGAAATAATTGACTATGATAAAATATGCAAACTAAATAAAACAAAGATAATGAAATGCAAGCATATAAAAACATAATAAAAACTTTATTTCATAGTGGATTGGTGCTATTGTTGAAAATAGCCCTATCCCAATCCTTGATAGATAAGCTAGATGATGAAATTCCTTGATGATGATGGAGTGATGGTGGGAAAAATCAGTTCTCCTAAAGAGAGTGACTTTACATGAGTGATTGTGAAGCAAGTTGTGGAGGATTTGATCAAGAATGAAGCTTCTCATTTATAGATTATTTTGATGAGAGAATGGCCAAATGGATGAATTTGGTACAAATATTAGACCAATGAAAAGAGGCCACTTGTCATCATGTGATAGGCTTGAAGATGTGCAAGATTTGGGAAATGTGCCTAAGAGGGGGAAATTTCCAATTTAAATTTGAGAGTTAATGCTTAGTTTGACCTTTGCAAGGGACATGTAAGAGCCATGTAAGAGGTCATAAATGACTTGTTGGATGTACATGTCCACTTGTTTTTGAATTAAAACTCAAGGGAATATTCCTCAAAGATGCCATGTTGATGGAAAATGATGGATTTAATAAATCAATAAATTGATTTATTTGTGCAAGTGGGATTATCTAGAGGATGTGATGGGTGGTTAGGTTAGGTTAATTAGGATTAGCTTATCTTAATGATGATTAGATGATTTTGAATTTTTTGATTTAACTACTTTGATTTATTTAAATCAAAAGGGATGGAAAATGACTTTTGAGATTTTAACTAAATAAAGTTTGATTTATTTAATTAAAGGATGATGTGAGCCTTTGATTTATTTAAATGAATAACCTTAGTACTAAAGACCTGATTTACCTAGTGAATAGATTTGTTGTGTTTGATTTATTTAATAAGTGGATGAATGTGAATTTGGTGTACGATGTTAATTTCACTTGTCTACAACAACAAATACAAGAATAGAGGTACAAATAGAAGAAGTGTACAAAGAGAGAACATCAAACATATGATAGTGGGGAACACGATAAACTCATAAAAAGAAAAGGAAAAAGGGACAAGTAATGCAAATTTAAGTCAACCATTAACTAAGTTATTGGTTTATCAATCTTAAATAGATAAGTAGAAAAGGAATAACATAGTTAAGAGACAAAGACAAGTGCATTACAAGGACAAGGCTAACAACATCTTTCCCTCCACAAAGTGTAAAGGAAAGAATGAACTAAGGTGGGTGATGTGAAAGGATCATGCAATAGTGAGAATAGGGAATTCTACAACTATGGCATGATGATGTGATTTGATTGCTTTAAGGTATGACTGGGAAACAATCAGTATCAGTGAAGTGATACTTATCTAGTATTTCTGTCAATGTCTAACATTCTTTAGTGCGATGTCCAAGGATGCAATGATATTTGTAAAATGGTATGTTAGAGTCTTTTAGAAGAATAACCAACCTATTCATAGATGTTAAAATTATAAGACCTCTATTTAAGAGTAGTTGAAGTCTCTATTCACATTCAGGTGGAGGATGTGTGGGAAACTTGATATTTTTGATTTTGTAAGTTCATTTTCGCTTTCTATATTCACCTTGTTCATGAATAGAAGGATAAAGAGAACCCATAGGGATCCTAACATCCTTATCATTAGAAGGAGATAATGGTTGTTCACATGGAACGAGAATGCTTAAGTTAGGAGGAGCATTCAAGATCACCATTCCAACATCCAAAAGTCTCCTAGGTTGAAGAGGATGTCTCTCATGATGAGAAGGATCCAGATATCCAAGTCCTGTTGTCTTTACTTCAGTTGATTTTTGTTCAAAAATTTGATAAATGTCATGTTCAAGTTTTTTATCACAACCCTTTTTAATTAAGATAGTGAATCCTTTGCCATATGTTTCCTCAGGGTTGATAGAAATGTTTGTGAATTTGTGCTCATAGAAGGGTTGTGAATGTGATTGGTAAGAGGAACTAGATTCACTTGAGGGAGGAACCATAGGTCCTATAATGACTTCAAGATGTAAATATGCAAAGTGATCAGGAGGTGCAATAGTGGGAAGGTCTTGTGATTTCATGGATGGGTAAAAGGCATGCTATCATCATCTTCTCCAATGATGCCTACTTCATAAGGAGGACAACCATTAGGAGTTGTAGGAGCATGTTGGAGTTCAAGGTCATTAGGGTCATAGCCAAAGGCATAGTTCGACATGTCTACCAAGGACTTTAATGAATTCCAGAACTTATTGAAAGAAAATGCCATGATGTAAAGAAAAAAAGATACAGGAATTGATTAAAAATAGAAATGTTGTAAATGAAAATAAAATGCAGGAATAAGAAATAGTAATGTAGAAAAATTCCAAAACAATGTCATAAATGTTGATAAAAAAGTGCATAGGGACTGATTCACCCTGGGTGGCGAATGAGTCCCACTATGAAGATTTTTAGTGTTTTTCAAAAATTAAAGATAATTTAAATGGTTTATAGAATGCAATTACAGATAAAAAATGCAGATTTTGACTTTTTTCAATGAGATGTACTGCAAAAATGAATGCTAAATGAAGTTTTCACTAATGCAAAATGAAAAGTCCTAGATTGCAATAACAAATCAATGTCCTAATTGAATTCTAATGCAAATGGAAACTAAGATGCAATATGTAAATTCAATTAGAAATTCAAAGTGTTTAAAAGTCGGGTTCATTGAAATGAAACATAGATTTTTGGGACCCTGTGGACTACTCTTGTCGTTCTAGGGTTCTTCACCTAAAAGGAGATAGATAGGGCCAAAAATGCTTATGATTCACTCAAATTAGAATGTATGAAATTTTTTTTAATGTAACTTAACTTAAATAAATGCAATTGACTAATTTGAATGACTGAAAATGAATGCAAAACTAAGATTTATGCCTTGTTTGAAAACACAGTGTGATATGCAAACAATGAAGAAAGTGAATGAAATGTGTAGAACATAAAGAGATGGGTCAAATCATAGTGCACCTAGGAAAATTTTGATGATTCTAGAATGCCTTGGATGGTGGATGAGATCACATATTTTCATAGTGGGACTCATTCACCTAGGGTGGCAAATCAATCCTCCTCCTAGTGAAAAAGATTTGGGAGTTGGTTTATGTCTATCGAGATCCTACATCTGACAAATTTCATATTTTCAGTCCTAAGGTGGGACTCATTCACTAGAGGTGGTGAATCAGTCCTTTCCCAAATTTCTAAAAAATCTAGAGACAACTCTGAAACACCAGATCTGAAAATGTCTACTTATCGGGTTGTCGAAGTCAGTTTGGAAAAAAATAGACAAATAACTCTCTTCAAGCTTGAAATTGACTTAAGTTGACTTGAAGCACCTAGTTGAATTGGAAATCAATCTTCAACAACTAATATCTTGTCAAATTTGCATACATAAGAGCTGCAAACCAACATGCAATAGGGGAAAAATGAGTAAGGGTTAGTGAGTAGGGGTCAACCCCACTTTTGGTAATTAAACCCTTGAAAAGATAATTAAATGAAAGAGAAAGATAAACTAATAACATGGAAGTCCTATCAAGTTAACTAACCCTTGATGATGAAATTTTGAAGTAATGTCAATGGTTACTTTAAAGTGCTTGAATAGTGCTTGAATTGTTGATGTAAAATGCTTGAATGCTTGAGTGAATAGGTGGATAAGTGAACTTGATGAATGGGGGCTAGAATCAGATGAAAATCACTTATTTATAGAATTCTTGTGCCTCAGTATCCATTCATACCTCATCATAGGCTGACATCAAGTGATTTTGAATAAAATCTTGAAAAGAAAATTAAAATATTTTCAATCTAGGGCCAAATAGGGACTCATTTAGCACCCATGGCAAATGGGTCCCACTTAGGACCTAAAAACATGTGTTGGGAAAAATGTTGTATTTATTGTTACTTGTCGACATAACATTCAAAAATACACTTAATTAAAACTTATGAGGGAATAAAGAGACCAAAAAAAGCATGACAAGGGTGTAAATAGTGAAAATATGCCTAGAAAAGAGTGAAAGCTTGTTACAAGACCTTAAAACACTTCAAAATAGGACTTGTTGATGAGTAAAAAGGTGATTTTTAGGTAAATTGCATTAAATAGATTCTAGAAGAATGTAGAAATGTGTTACAACACTTCACAACACCTTGACAAGATGTCTCTCTTTGAGTTTTAGTACCTAAATAAGCATGTTCAAGCCATGTTACAACATAAAATTAGAGAAATATAGTTCCAAGACCATGAAACAAGACCTAAAAGGCCATGAAAATGATGAGGGGCCATTTTCTACGACACAAGTAGGAAGATCTTTTTTTTGGTATCCTTACACATTATTCATATTGAAGTAGAAGCAATTCCTATTGAGCTGAAGTTTAAGGGTATTGGAGATTTTTGGTTCTAGTGGAAAAGGTGTTCTAGTCATCCTCTCCAATAGAGGGGAGCTCTCTCCTTTAGAGGTGGATATTGAGTTGGTATGTTGGACTAGAATATGTTTCAAGGGGATTCTTGCTACCCTTTATTCAATATTGCTTCTCAACTCTCTTATTAAAGAATGGAGTTTGGTTTGTTTGATAGTTTTGAAAGGGAGCTCTTGTTGCCTTTTTTTTCTTGGTTTAGTGTTATTTATATTGAGTAGATGGTTGTCTCAAACCTAGCTATTGTAGGTTGTGTTGTTTCCTAGCTATCTTACACAGTTTATGTTAGTTGTTAGGGTTCAAGGTCTTGGTAAAAGCATGATTGTAGAGGGTTTACGGTTGCCTACAAAACCTAATCTTTGCAACATGAGTAGTCTAGTCTATCTTTCGGGTGGTGGTTGATTTTGGTGGCTTGTAGGCGTAATTATTATTTGAACTGCTAGTTGGGTGGCCTATTTTTTAGTTTCTATTTTTTGTAGGGTTGAATTGTTGGCCTTGAGGCTTGTTTCATGATGTTGTATGGGATTAAGGCCCTAACCCTACATTTTCAATAAATAAAATGATTTATTCTTTTTGTAGTGTTGTAAAAGGTATCCCTTTTGCATAATTAATTTGGCAGTAATAATTAATAAATTGGTCCTAATGTTTCCTTAATTTAGTCTTGTAATATGTTTTTCATATTTACATTAAGTTCAGGGACATTCTTCATAAAATGGACTTAATTGTGCCTTGTTTTAGTCTTGTATGGTGTACCTTTTGTAATGATATAAAATGTACACCCTTATATTTTGACATTTGTTTTTGGATCTCCTTGTTAAATTAAGCTTAATGTTTCCTTGATCTAGTGTTATAATGTGTTTAACACATTCACATGAGGTATTGGGCCCTTGTAAATAAAATGAACCTAATTGTGACTTATTTAGGGTGTTGTAAAGTGTATCTTAATACTTTCACACTGATCTGGTGTTTTTAATAAATAATTGGGCTTATTTATGCATTAATTGGCCTCATTTTACATCTAGAAGCCTTAATTATTGTAGCTCTTTTAGGATAATCCTGACATAAACCAATATCCTATCATATTTCAGATGTTTTTGGATTGTATGGCCCAGATTTAGTGATTTGGGACTCCTATGCCACCTTGGGTGTATG
Source organism: Sequoia sempervirens (assembly GCA_007258455.2). NCBI lineage: Eukaryota > Viridiplantae > Streptophyta > Pinopsida > Cupressales > Cupressaceae > Sequoia > Sequoia sempervirens. The sequence goes on from VDFB02281492.1 coordinate 66,679,011, forward strand.
GTTCTACCTAGGTTTTGGGGCCTCAATCTAGATTTTATATGAATATAAGCATTTTATTGAAAAATGTGTCCCATAGCCTAGCCTAATGGGCTCATATGCTACTTCTAGCGTATGAGTCTAGTGTGGCCCAAAATAAAATTTAATTCAAATTCTTGGAGCGATTTTATTCTCCTAAATCTGATGTTAGCTTGTAGTATCCTAATTTTAAGAAATTTGGCATAAACAATTATAAATTCAAGGTTATTTCACTCATTTTCACCTAATAATTTCATGAGAGCATTCCTTCTTGCAAATTTGAGTTCACAAGAGCATTCAAGACCCTTCAAGAGTTTATTGTCAAGTTTTTTGGAGCATTATTCGAGTATCAAGAATCATGTCAAAGTCATCATGCATCATGTTTTTTTTTAGCTAACATTTGTGACTTAGGGTTTCATGATTCAAGAAAGCATTGAAGCGAAGATCTACCACATTCAATAAAGAGTCAAGATCTACTTCCATTGGAGCCATTTCATGCATGTTTACAACACTTTATTCCAATTTTTTTGGTGAGTTACAACATTACATTTAGTTCATTCGTCATTCCTCCTCTACATTTGATTGCATTACAAGGTTTGGTTACCAAAATGGGGTTTGGAAAATGAAAATTCCTTTCTACTAATAAGACAACATTTTTCTTCTCTTTAGTGTGTGATTTGTACATATAGGTTCAAGACACATTGAAGAGAAAGATTGGAGAAAAGTTGTGAAGTGTTCAAAGTTGTCACATCATCTACAAGGAAATTGAAAGACATCTACAAAGAATTATTTAGCATTAAAGATTCAAAAATTGGGTTGAGAGGAAAGAGCAGAGGTTGAAGAGTAGATTTAGAATCTAACTTTCTAAAAAGGCCAAACTAGACTAATATGCCACTTCTGGCATATGAGTTGTAATACAGTGAAATTTATAGTTTTTAGGTGTTCCAGATATATCTCTAATTAATTTTTGTTCCCTCCCAAAAACCCTAATCTAGGACTAAATCACCCAGCCGAGTATATGAGTCCTAGTCTAAATTAAATTCATTATTTTCAATATTTATGGTTTCCATTCAAGCTACTTTAAGTTTCTAGGTGCCGCTCTTTTCTTTTCCATTTTGTTGTTTTATTTTACATTCACTTTTAGGTCTTTTATTCAAGTCTTGCATATCTTTAATTTTCAAAATTAGATCTTGCATATTACTTTTCATTCCAAGCCATAGGTTGGTGCTGAACCCATCTTTAGTTATTAATCATACCCTAATAAATCCTATTGCAATATCTTTTTCCCCTTTTCTACATTTGGATTGAGATCTCTAGGTTTTTCTTGAGTGAAACTTAAGGGAAATAGGAATGGGTCATAGAAACCCTATCTCATGCCCTAGGGGATAGGGTGGACTATTTCCATCATTCAATTTTGGTGAACCTGATGTGAACACCCCTTTTTAGATTTGGAGTGCATTATAGTCCTAGATCTAGCTTCCATTAACTTTGCATTAAAGTATGCGTTAGTTAATTTACATCTAGGGTTTTTAAATATTGCATTAGTGAAAGTGCATATAGGTTGCATCTTTGTGTCTTGCATCATTGAATCTCATCTGAAATCTACATTTTTTTTTAGTTTATACATCATCCAACCTAGAAAACATTACACTCACTCAATATTTTTTGAAAATTGTGCAAAAACCCTAAAGTGGGACTCATATGCCCCTTTGGGTGATTTAGTCCCATCTTAGATTTTGAACTACATTTTACAACATTAAGTTTTCTATTTTTTTCTTCTATTTACTGTTGGTAGCTTTCTTTTTTAGTTTATAGAGTTTCAATTTCATTCAAATCATTGCATTTAGCTTGAATTGATTCATTTTGTGCATTGTTCAAATTTAAAATTTTATTTATAGCATTTCATTTTAGATTTTTGCATAGTGTAATCAGTAAATTACCTTGTTTAGAATCTAAAAATTGCATTGGAATACTTCATTCTAAGTCTTTACATTGCATTTCATCATAGATATGTACTTTGGTAAACTTTGGATGTCCTTAAAAAATATTAGTGGATGTGTTGAGTTGTGCTTTTGAAAATGACAGTAATGAAATTGAACTTACTCATGCTCAATAAATTCCTAATGCATGTCCTCATGATGTTGACCTAATTGAAGAAGATATTGATATCACAGAAAAAATCATAAATGATTGCCTTAACAACCTTGAGAAGAATGCATCCTTTTATCCTTATACGAAACAACCAACACCCCCTACCATCCCACCACTTGAGATGTTTGGAATTTTACATCTTGAAGTTGAAACAAAAGTTGAACCCAAGTTCCCTACAATAGGTGAACTTAGCACCTCTAATAAAGCAAACATTCAACCATCCTATGTTGGCGAGTCTAGCAAGTAACAAAAGCCTTAAAAACTAAAGAAATTACAATTCCCTTGTCTGCCATATGCAACTAAAAGAAATTTACACATAATTCTAAGTCTAGGACTTATTCCATTACCACCCATGAAAGAGAAAGTGGTTGAACAACTTCCTATGGTTCTTTCTATTCCTCCTCTTAGGGAAAAGAATGAAACTTATGGTTTATAAACCTGCTCCTACACTAACATAACTTGAAAATCGTAATAAAAGAAACAAAAATGCTAGAGAGTGTAGGAATGGATTTCATGCTCTTGCTTGAAGATTAAACAAAGAAAAAAACATAGAAAATCAATATCCAAATTTTATTGAAGCAATGCATGATGAGTCTCTCTTTCTACAAAAAAAAAATTCTATACCGCAACTGCAACAGGAGCTAAACCATTCTTTGGAAATTATCATTTGACCTTCCATTGTGATTAACTTGGATGATGATGATAAGGTTGCTAAAATTCATGAATATGTGCATGGAATACATTATTTTCCTCTTCTATGAGCTTAAATGATAATTCTCTTAAGAAGAGCATTTAACTTGGTAATGACCCTAGTTCAACACTTGCTATTTTTCCTTTCGCTAGATATCCACCTTCAATATATGATGAACATTATTGGGATGCAGATGAATTGATAATAGGTTGACTCGCATGTGCCTTACTAGTCTTTTGCGTTATTTATTTTTCATGTTTCTTTATGTGATTGCATGTGTGTAATGTGATCCCCCCTGTACTATTCTATTTCATATATATCTCTTTTTGTGACATTCCTCTATTTGTACCCACATTCTTCTCTATGTCGTAAATATTTATCTTTTCATTTGTCTTGTGTTTTTCCTTTTGGGGATGATGTAAGGAATTCAGACATTCATGTCTCTTCCATGTTAAACCAATTTTTATTTTTTTTCACTCTCTTTGTGTCATTCTTCCAATTCCATGAGTATTTAGGGAATGATGATAGTTTTGGGCTTTATAAAAATATTGTAGCAAGACATATTGACCCTAAATCCATGGATCCCTTATGTGATTCTGGGATTTCATTTTCGGGGCAACCTCTTTTCATTATGTAGCTTTATTTGGAAATATATGACTGGGCATAGGGATTTCTAAATAAGCTCTCATGTCCTCTTTGTTAGAGTTATCTTACATTAGCTAATAATTAATTAATCTTTAATTGATTATTAGTTTAATTTATTCTCACACACTTTAACTAAACTTAGAAATGATTTATTAGTTGAGTTAATATTGGATCATTACATCTCATCTCATGTGATGTTGACACTTGTCATGATCTGATCCCTTTCTCATTTAGTGCATTCCTCTTATAAGCATTCAACCCTCATTGTAATTATTTCATTAGAAATATTTGAAGCTTTCATATCTTCTTGAAAGCTTCTTCTGTATCTTTTTCTTGTTGATGAATATTGCACATATTTGTTTGCAGATCTCTTGTGTGGAAGGTTTCTTTCTTTGTTGTTTGATCCTATGCCTCATGGTTTTGTGCTTGTTTCATAATTCTAACATGGTATCAAAGTGTGGATTCAACAAACTCCTTCTCGATTTATGAGGTTTCCTTCTTCAACAAGGGTTGCAAGCTTCATATCTAAATCCCCTTTGCTTTCATCACAAATTTTGTAGGTGGGAATTTTTTGAAGCATTTTTGGTGTGAAAAGGACCTTGTCATTGGATTGACAACTATCAAGAAATTCAAATTTGGCTTTTGTTTAGCTTGATTTTGATTCTTGATGCCAGATCTACAAGGTTTTGAAGCAGTTGTATTGTTTCTAGATCTAGAGGGTAGCTACAATTGTGGAGAATTTTGAGACCAAACAGACTTCACCATTGCATTCACAACAGCCAAAAACCTTAAGATCAACTATAAAATTGTGGAAATCTGAGCAGTTGACCTCTGAGGAAAAAAAGTGTTGCTCATACGACCATCTTCAAGCAGATCAAGAAAAATATTTTTTAGGTCAGCTTATTTTTTTAAAAAAAATCAATTTTGAATTTAAAAAAAAAATCAAAATAAAAAATTACACATTGGAATTTTTTTAAAGTAAAAAATCCTTTTAAAGGCTGGTTGGTGGATTTATTTTTAAAGGAGGGTGCAGTTTTTTGAAAGGGTGCATAGTACCCTGCCACCAACAACGACTGTACAGGCCTACCGACGACGGCTATATAGCTAGTCGACGACTTCTTCATCTTTGATGCCAACCCTTCTTACCAATGACCTTTTTCCTACTGACTACTCTTTTATGGGAATCAGGGAGATTATTTCATTAACATTTTTTTTCTAGCCAACCAAAATATGCCTCAAAATATTATGTTGTTAGCTTTTTCGCCAAGGGGCCAAATTTTTTTTTGGCAACATGGAATATTCCTTGGAATATTTTGATGATGTCAGCATGGCATCATGCTAACGTCAACAGTATGGACGTACTCTATCGCTCCATTTGACCCCCTTTGTGCCCTAAAAATGGTGTTTTTTTTCATTTGGCCATAACTTGGGCATACGATACCTTTTTTTAGCAAACAAGATATCGTCAGAAAGCTATTTTTGTCAAATTTCCAATGGTGTGGGTCTCATCACTTTATTTTTCCACTATTGCATTATATATCTTGTGGAAATCAAAGGATATTTTTTCAATCTGAAAGATCATAAGTTTTGACCAGTTTCTCCATTTTTTTCAATTTGAACTGTCTTTTAGAGCTCTTCAATTCCATCCATGCAATTTTTCCATATTTCACTCTAGGTAGATATTATTAAATTTTTTGTGTTTTCACACTCTGGTGAATTACCTGGGCATATTAGATCTTGTGAACTTCTTGTTTGCATGGGCTGCTTTGTTTTTGGTTGCTCTTTATATCTTTCCAATATTCTATCCTATTTGGGCATTGTATACATCCATTTCATGCATGTTCTCTTTTGTAAATGCACTGAGATAAAATGCCTCCGTATTGCACATGTATTATGGGATCTTGCACTTTATTTTGTGCCTTATTTTACTTGCACTATGATATAAAGTGCCATGGGGGTTGATGTTTGACTTTGTTTTTACTTCAAACCTTTCTCATGCATATGTGACATTTTTTTTCACAGACTTTATATATGCTTGTACTTTCATGTCTACACATTTAGATGTTCTTGCTTCTTTATCATGTCCTACTTTCAGGCATTTAGTTTCACTATACCTATCACACCTCTCCCTTTTCAACATTATGGGGAGGTTTCTACTATTGGTGTTAATGTTGCCTTGGTTTCATGTTGGAGTGAGCTATGTATACAATATTTGTTTTGATGTACTAGGTGGATGCAACACCTGGTTACCCATGCATTTAGATGAGATGGATCACTTACCATATTGACAGTCTTGCATTCCTATTTTTGGAGGCAACCTTCCTTTTTTCACATGATCAATTCTTCATACTATTCATACTTGTTCCATCTGTATCTTTGAGTTATTGATGTTTTCCTTGGTTTTCCATTGGATTCGAGTAGTGTTGTTGGGGGAACTCATATAGATTCTAGTCTTCATGATCCTAATCATCATATGTTTTAGTGGAGGTTCCTTTTCCAACATTTCAATAGTCATTCTTCGACAGTGTTTGCAACTTCTTGATGCTTTCATGGTGTTCTACATGTTCTCCCTTTTCAATAAATTTTTGGGTTGGAGGCTTCTCATTCCTTCACACCTTGAATTGAAGGATTTTTAGTCCTTCAATCGCCTTTGATCTCTTTTTGGAGTAGAGTTTTTCCCATGATGTTTTCTCATTTTCTCCACATTATAGAGATCTTTTATTTGTACATGGGTACCTTATCTGGCATTGTTTTTCGGGACCCATCTTGAATTCATTTTAGGGTTTTTAGCTACTCCCTAAGTTCATATTAAGGGGGGGGGGGTAAGTACCCCAAGATGGTTCCCAAAAAGGGGGCTTAAGTGGCCACTTTTTTCTAAAATCAGGAAATGCTAACCTTGGACGTGAAATTGAGGATAGTTACACTCAAAATTTTGAGATGGAATGAAAACAAGGATCAAAGTGCTCCAAGTCTACTTTCTAAACTACTAATTTATTTCAAAAATGGTTATGATTAAGGGGGTCAAAAGAGGGATGTACACAAATTGGTGTTGTTTTTCCCAGAAAAAAACATAACATAGCAACTCTTGTACGACCTGAGCACGGTGATATTTTTTGTAGTATTTTTAAAAATGCTACGATCAAAAGTTAGCTAATATCATCTAGTTTATGCATAATTTTTCTCATAATTATTTAATGAATATTTGATTTTTTACTAATTTTCTAAGTGGGCACTTCCTAAAAAGCAGAATTTTTGCCGTGCTCCCCCTAATTTTTTTTGAAAATAATTGATTTTTATTTTATTTTTGTTTTAAAATTTGTAGAATGGAGTCTAGTTTCTAAAAATGAAATTTATTTTAAATTTTGATGAACGGTTAATTAATAACAAAAAAAACACCAAACATTGCTTTTTTTGCAAAAAGTAGACATACAAACAAAAGAAATTATGGATGAAAGGCTTAACATTGTCAAAAAGTGAAACAAATTACATTGTTGGATAGATAATAAAGAACCTAATAGTACCCATATTTTTGATTTTGTCAATATTTAGCTAGATGCAATCTTGATGGTGAGCACAGACCCGATTATGTGAAAAATTGTAGAATTTGCAAAAACGCATATCTGGCCTTGTTGGGAATGCCCTCCAACCTTTGGGTTGGTATTCCAAGGAAAATAATTTCACTTTTTTCTTTTCTTTTTTTAATGCGAAATAATGCAACCGCATGATAACGCACTCGCATTATAACACAAGCACGTTTTGTAAAAAAAAATCAAAAGTGGTGAAAAAATTGGTACCCACCTTCATGCACCCGTCCGGGGGGTGTTAGAGTTATCTTGCATTAGCTAATAATTAATTAATCTTTAATTGATTATTAGTCTAATTTATTTTCACACACTTTAGCTAAACTTAGGAATACTTTGCTAGTTGAGTTAATATTAGATCATTATTTCTCATCTCATGTGATGTTGACACTTGTCATGATCTGATCCCTTTCTCATTTAGGGATTTTCTCTTATAAGCATTCAACCCTCATTGTAATTACTTCATGGGAAATATCCAGAGCTTTAATATCTTCTTGAAAGCTTCTTCTATAACTTTTTCTTGTTGATGAATATTGTGCATATTTGTTTGTAGATCTCTTACGTGGAAGGTGTCTTTGTTTTTTGCTTTATCATGAGGCTCTTGGTTTTGTGCTTGTTTCAAAATTCTAACACTCTTTATTGCTAGAATTTATCACTTGCTATTTTAATGTACTTGCTAATAGCATGGTGTTTAGCAATTTCTTTAAAGTTGGTGCATACATTGGCATTATTCTTTTTTGACTCATGTTTCACAATATAGTCTTCTTACTTCATGCGATGTGTCTTTCACTTTGTAGTGATAGTGGATGTGATGTCCCTCAAGAGAGTGATCTCTCTTAGCATATTATATTCCTCTTAGTGGCTTGATCTGACACACTGCATCCCCTAAGTTGTGAATCTTCTATTATTTGATTGGTCCTCTCTTGGAGATATTAGGCATGATGTTCCCTAAGTTAAGACCTTACATGAACTAAGAATTTTTTTTTTGAACATATCTTACATATTCTATTATATGGAAACCTTGCATAACACACTTTTCTTTCCTATGGAGCCATATTTTTTGTTGATTAGTTTCAAGAATACAAATCTTTGCTTGCCTCATGATGCTCAAATTTTATTATTGTGTATTAAAGTTATTAGGGTGTATAGCTTCGGTCTGGTTGTTCATATGGGAATCAAACTTAGGAGTGACCTTTCCATAGCCCCTTGCTTATTTGTGTGAGCACATACCAGTTGTGTGCATATATGTCTCACTAGGGGCTCACCTGGTGGACAACCTAAGGTTTCACTAACACTTGTGAGCATGCATTTTTAGACAAACAACTTAGATTTGATCCATGATGTGTGAGACAAATGGTTGAAGATTGATCCACCCCTTTTGTTTTATTCTATTTTTCTTTGTCTTTGGAAGTGTATGCTTATTCCTTTTTGTTGCTCCTTATATCATTTACATGTGTGTTCTTTTGTGCTTATGTTGGTTTTCCATAGAATCTTGGTCTTGGGGACTTGATCACTCCTTTTGATCATTAACATCCTATCTTACTAGCATTGGTGCATTTTAACCCCTCTTGATGCAATTTTGTCTACTTTAGTGTGATTTTGAAGCAAGTTCCTCCTCTCAATAAAGTGGCGGCTAAATGTAAGGATGAAAAATGTATCCCTTTACTATTTGCATTTGTTTAGGCCCTCCTTGTTAAACTAATCTTAATGTTGCCTTGATTTAGTGTTGCAATGTGTTTAACACATTCATATTAGGTCTTATGCCCTTGTAAACTAAGTGGACCTAGTTGTGCCTTATTTAGGGTGTTGTAAAGTGTATCTTTACACTTTCACACTAATCTATGGTTTTAGTAATAGATTGGGCTTCTTTATGCCTTAATTGTCTAAATTTTGCATCCATAGGGCTTAATTAAAGCATCTTCCTGAGCTTAACCTTGAAATTTATGAAATTTCAATCATAATTCATGTGTTTTTAGATTATATGGCCTAGATTTAGTGATGTAGGACTCATAAACCACCTTGGGTGTATGGGTCCCACCTAAGTTTCGAGGCCCCAGTCTAAATTTTACATTAATCTAAGCCCTTCTTGAAACATGTGTTCAAAAGATCAACCTAATGGGATTCAGACACCACTTCTAGTGTATGAGTCACATGTGGTTTAAACCTAAATTAAATTCAAATTCTTGGTGGGATTTTATTCACCTAGATCTAATGTTGGTTTATAGTGTTGTAATTTTGGGAAATTTGGCATAAACAAGTATAAATACAAGGTTATTTCACCCATTTTCACCTAAAACTTTCATGAGACTATTCCTTATAGAAAATTTGAGTTCACAAGAGAATACAAGTGTTTACAAGAGCATTCAAGAGCATCCAAGAGCTAATTATTAAGTGTTTTAGAGCATCATTCAAGTATCAAGCATCTTATCAAAGTCACCATGCATCATGTTTGTTTTGGAGGTAATATTTGTGATGTAGGGTTTCATGATTCAAGAAAGAATTCAAGTCAAGGTCCATATCATTCATGAAAGAGTAAAGATCCACATCCTTTGGAGCCATTTCATACATTTTTGCAACACTATATTTTTAGGGTTTGCTAAGTTGTAACATATCATTTTGTTAATGCAATGCATCATTCCTCCTTTCCATTTCATTTTATTTCAAGGTTTGATTACCTAAATGGGGTTTGACCAAGGAAAACCCTTTTCTACTTTAAAAAAAAAAATTATCCCTCTCTTTAGTTTGTGATTTGAATATCTAGGTTGAAGACATATTAAAGAGAAATATTGGAGAAAAGTTGTCAAGTGTGCAAAGTTGTCAAAGTTGTCACCTTGCTTACAAAATCACTAAAAGAAACCTACAGAGTAGAATTTAGTAGTTTAGATCTATAAATTAGGTTGAGATGATAGAGTAGAGATTTAAGAGTATATTCAAGTCTTCATCCTCTAAAAAATCCAAGAAGGACTAATACACCACTTCTGATGTATGAGTCTAGTATAGTCAAATTTCCAAATTTTAGGAGTTCTAGACTTATCACTACCAAATTTTTGTTCCTGCTCAGAAACCCTAATTTGGGACTAAATTTCCCATCCTGGCATATGAGTTCAAGTGTGCACTAAATTCAACATTTTTAGCATTTCAAGTCTTCATTCAAGATTCTATAGGTTTCTAGGTGCACCTCTCTAGTTTCTTAATTATATTATGAACGAATTTTCATTCATTTCAAAGTCATCTATTCAAGTCTTGCACCTCATTAGGTTTTGCATGTTACTTATCTTTCCAATCCCTAGCTTGGTGGTGAACCCCTTTTTTAGTCTCTAAACATACCGTAGGACACCCTATTGCAAGATCTCTTTCTCTCATTCTATCATTGGATTGAGACCTATAGGGTTTCCTTGAATGAAACAATAGTGAAATAGGACTCATTTTCTTGTGCTCCATATCTTGAAAGGTGGGCCACCCTATTTCTATTGTCACATATACAAAGTTGGATAATCAAGACATTTTCCTTCACATGAGGAGTTTGGTTTGATGGTGATACATAGTTGGATAATCAAGAAAGTTTCTAAACCAAGGATTTTGGATTGATGTTGAAGCAAAATTGGATAATCAGGATATTTTCCTAGAAAAATCAGATTAGGTTGATGCTAATGTACTATTTTTGGTTTCTTTTAATTTAAACCTTAAGGAGGGGTTTTTTAGAAATTAAGTGTTACATATTCTAATTATTTATAATGTTAGTTAAGTGCGAAGTGTAATTACTTAATCAAAGTAATATCACTAAAAGGACGTATGTGCTTCTCTCACACCTCACGGTGATCTTGAGAATCAAAAGGAATTTTTATGACATTAAGTTGTGTAGGTAATTACCCACACTTCAATTTGGAGTTTAAAATTGAACAAATATTTGTGAGTGTGAGTGGAACATATTGTGTGTGTTCTCCCTTTGTTTCTAAATGAAGATTGATCAAAATATGAATATGTTTGCTTGCTTTTGTTTATCTTAGAGGGCTTGGATTGTGGGAAAAAGTATTCACCCAAGGGAATGACTCAACAAGTAAAACTTTAAAGCCAAGAGTATTTCCAACTAGGATATAAAAGTGGGTACTGGAAGAAAGGCCAGTATCATGCGGTTGGCTCTAACGAGAAGGGAAGCAATGGTCTCTCACCACGTTGGGTCAACTCCTATGAACGGAAAGTCTGAATTAAAACCCTTGTTGTAGAAAGGCCAAAATCCCTATCTATTTCTTGGTGCAAGAACAGTCATTCTAAAGCCACCCCACACTTTTATAGTTTTTAGTAGAAATGGAAAGTATGCCATGGGAGTTTCATGGGTACTGATACTTGGCTACCCTAAGAAGTGAGTGTCATGGAGGGGAGCCAGTGGGGTCAAGCATCTAACTATTCACTAAAAATAAGCATAGCTAGACTTGTCCAAGTGGGGACTAAACACATATAGTGTTTCATATCCATATGATTGTGCTTGTTCTTGGTTACAAAACACTTTTCTTGTTTGAAAAAATTTGGAAACAAACATTTAACATTGTCATCAAAACTTCAAACCCTTTTGGAAGAAAATACAATTGACCAAATTCATGTGTTATTGCTTTCCCTTGGTATTTTATCCTTAGAGGTTTCTAAACACTTGGATTATATCTCAATTTTCTCACTAAAGTTAACAATAGGTAACCCTTACCTTAATTTCATCAAATTTTTACATGATATACCTTATGAAATGAGAAGAACTTGACATAGGACATCTAGTTTGAAAACCTAAACAAGAAGTGTGGATGTGGTAAAAGAAAGTCATTAACCAATATTAACTCAAATTGAACACCACACATGTGCTTGTTTATCTTTTTATCATCTTTTTAGCTAACATTGATCTTTTGGTTTGAACTACTCTTAGAGAAAAGCATGTTCTTCAATATCTTGGTCTAGTAAACAAATTCTCTCTAAGTCTCTTAGGATCAAAATCAAAACTTTCATCCATCCCCCAAACATCAAATTCAAAATCACCTACAAACGATTCTTGGAAATCATGAAAAAATTCCTCATGCTAAACTTTGGGAAAATAATTTGAATCAAATCAAAATAATTTCATTTTATTAGATTTGTGTAGATGAATCCTTCTCCACATATTTAGTCAAATTATCATCCTTGTGAACGAGTCTATCCCTTGATAACACCCAACATCTTGTGGTTTATGAGTTCACTATCCAAAATCCAAAATCAAATCAAATCAAAATCATCTTGTTTGGTTAGGTGTGTCTAGATGAATCATTCTTTACACATTTAGTCAAACTAGCATCTTGTGGAAATATTTACTCTAGGACAACATCCAACCTCTTAGATTTTATGAGTTCACTATCCCAAATCAAATCAAACATCAATCCAAGTCCTACAGTTTAGTATCCTCTTCAAGGTTTCCTAAGAGTTCCAATCATTCACCAATCATCCATCTTTCATATCTCATCACCATCCTTTTGATCCTTAAAATCTTAGACTTTCTTTTTTGTACCTAGAGTTTAGATCAATCCAAAGAATTAGAGGTTCACATCCCACATTCTTGAAAATTGATCCTTAATTTATGACCCAAACAAGGACTCAACACAAGAAGAACATGGAATATAAACTTGCTCCATTGATCATAAGTAATCCAAAAAAACCAAACTATGAAAGCCTTACAATTTTGATTGATTATCAACACTCACATTTATACAATCCGTACATGGGATCATTATCTCCTACAAACATCAATGTTACAACAAATGTGATTATGCCTAGTCAAAAGTTTGGAACACCTTTTTTGATGGTATATTTAAATCCAAGTCCAAACCTACAAATATATCAACCAAACAACCAATGCATGAGCCTTCCTCAAAAGAACATCATCCCACTAAATCCATACATGCCAAATGTGAATACACCAACTACAAGTTTACCAAACATGAATCCACCCTTGGTAAACTTTGGGATAGATATGTTTGTGAATCATACAAATGTTGTTAAAAGTACAAACAATATGTTAACGACTCCATGTATTGATCCAATTCAAGGCAACACCATGCAAAATCAAAGTTACCTACATCAAGGCAATTCAATTCCCAAACACAACAATGTTCAATTTCAACCTATAATGCCAAATCTAAACGTCATCCCAAATCAGAACATTGTCCAAAATCAATTTTTCCATGATCTCATGTAGACACCACAAATGTACATTCCAAATCTACTTAAGAAAAACCAAACCAACTATATCAAGGGTTCCAAGATCAAAATCAAGACCAAGTTTTTCTAGAACAAATTGTTTCACTTAACAAACTAACTGAAGCCTTGAAACAAAAAACATTTTTACTCCAAAATCAATGTACTCTACCATTTATTGAACCATGTCATCAAAGTAGTAAGTTGTGGCCACAACCACATCAAAAACAATATCTCTAATGTCAAGAAGTTGGATACCAAGATCAACAACATCAAGAAAAAACCTAATCACCACGTCTCCAAAATCAATCACCACAAGGTCAAATCTCACAAGGTAACAAATTAAAATACACACCACTTGGGAGACCCATTGAACTAATCATACAACAATTGGCGCAAGAAAATCTCATTAAACTCCCTGTTTATGAGGATTATCAAGAGCCCTTAGTTAAACCATAGGGTATAACAAGAAGTACTTTTGTGGCTTCCACAAAACAAACGGACACACAAAATCATATTGTATTTGACTCAAAAATATCATCCAAGACCTTATTGATCAAAAGATAATCACTATTGGGGACAATGATAGCATTGACAATCTCTCCACCACAATTCTTAAAAATAGAGATCAAGATTGATGCATCGATGAAGATGTTTCTACATCATCCAACAATCAAATTAACATACATCAAGAGTCACTTTTCAATCATGATAAGAATCTACCCAACAATGATCCAATTCAAGAAATGTCAACATCATTTGACCCTATGGTTGAAGACATTGACAATCTCTCTGCCATAGTTGTTGAAAACAATGTTCAAGATCTCTCCATTAATAAGCACATTGAAGATGTTTCTACCTCATTTGATGATCAACTCACCATACATCAAGAGCCACTTTTTAGTGATCTATTTCAAGGAGTGGTAGGATTATTTTATCCTATTGACATAATCCACAATCCATCAACCAATGAGCATGTTGAAAATGTCTCTACATCGCCTTATGAGTTAGAGGACATATCTCAAGAATTTTTTCCAAAGAAAGATCAAAATATTTCACCAAGTTCTATAAATGGTCCTTTCCAAGACATATTGACCCCCTTTGAACTCATGGTTATAGATACTAAATGAATCCTCGACTTGAAACTTGATCCAAGTCTAGTCAAAGACCAAGAGGATACTGAGCCATTTAACATGCCTAACAAAGACATCCAAGAATTCTTTATAAGCAATCGATCCTTTGAAACTGACCCACATCAAGAACTTGACCCAAATCATGTTGAAAGAAATTCCAAAATCATTCAAAATCAATAATTTGTATCTCGAAGATATTACAATGATCTAATGGACACTCTCCTATCTATTCAAGATGTCGCAAGTGATGATCATATCCACATAGCACATACTTCTCCATCTACCCATGAGATGCTTTCTTTGGATGGACTCGTAGATGCTCTTCATTCAGAATAAGATCCCTTTACTCATGATATTATTACACAAAAAGAGCAAGTTATTGATTCCTACAGTCAAACTGAATTATCAATAGCAGGATTAGATATATCCCAAATTCAGAACAAGTCAGATAGAATAGGGTATTCCGAAGTTAGCAGAGCAAAAAATTCTAATAACATCATCTGTAGTGGTCATTTATCATAGCATGCTTACTAAACAAGACATCTTAAAAAAAGCATAATCAAGGAACAAAGGTGCCACTACCACCATACTGGGGGCAATTGTCTCAGGAAAACATTAACACAGGGAGCATGAAGAGTCCTTATGGTGAGACCAATGCTAGTACTACAACCAGCCACGTCATGAATCTTCATCCACCCATCACCCCATCCATTAATTGGGACCAACATAAAAGGAAAGATTTGCATCAAAACACAAAGAATGTTATCAAAGAAAAGAAGCTAAGAAGCCTATCGAACAAATCAAATACAAATGGATACCAAAGAATACAAAGAAATATTATCCCTATCAATCTCCATTAGTCAAAGAAACTATGGGCAAAAGTAAAAAAGGGAAAAGTATCCATCAAAGATGTCCACAAAGGAAAAAGCAAGCTTCTTAAGCAACGTATAAAGTATATCAAGCAGTTGGTCCTAATTTCATGCACACTTCCATATCCACCCATCATTGCTCGTCTTCCCAAGTTTGGAGATTCAAAGGTTCCAAACTGTCAACCAATCCATCTTTTATCCCTAAACACACTCCATCCACTCCTCCATGCATGATATCCAATTCTCACATTGACTAGGTATTGGAAATGACCTTTCATCATAAGGATTCAGAAGGCACTCTATCACAATGTGCACACAAAGACAAAGTTAACTCCACTATCAACAAAGCCGATTAGGAATCTCAAAAGTTGTATTCAAGTGCACGTATCTTGGAAAAGAAACTTCTTCAAGTAGGTTATCAATGGAACATCCTAACAAAAGCATCTACATCGACACCACAAATTGATTCAACATAAGCTTAAAATATTTTAGAAAAATCCAAAAAAATCAAGAGAATATATGAAAATCCAAAAAAAAAAGAAAAATGATATAAAATACTAAAGATAATAAATCAGCCTCTAGTGAAAACTACATGGGTGGCTCTTTGGATAGATACCATGATGAAAACCTGGAAAATAGGCATCATGTGTAGAATCAAGCATCTGCATATGCCAGTTTAGGTGGAAGCATCTTATCCCATCCATAATAATTCCAGCATTTCATCCATCTTATCCATAATAAATCCACTCATCCACACACCATTTATCCAATCCATTTTCATATATCTACATCCATAGTCCAAATTATCTTGATCTTGATGAAACTTTGGTGCAAAATTTACACTTGCTTATGGTAAAGATCTTGACATGGGTCATTTTCATTGATCCTATCCTATGCAACATTATCTAAGCCATGAAGCACTATCCAAATGAGAATTCCTTATTCAAACACCTTATATTAGCACAAGATAATCCATATCCATCCATCTATACAACTATCTAAGCATCTACCTATGGCATTCCATACATTGCTAGACATTGGGGGCAGATATTTACATCTTGCTTCAGGAATAAATCTTGATCTATATCCTACAAATTATGTGGTGATCTGAACATTGGATAATGTGAAATCAAATTGCTCAAACCACTTGTAATCAAGAATCCAAATCACTAGCCCATTGCACATTTTGACGAGAAGATGTTCCTTATCAAACTTCATCTTTCATCAAACATCAATCCAAATAGTCAATATCAGTCGTATCTATTTTGTACTTCAACATCAAATCAAATCATTTAAGATTTTTTTTTTCCAAAACCAAGCTTCAAAATCCTAATCCAATCAATCCATCATCATCGCAAGATACCCATCCCAATCCTTGTGTTGCTTAGCACTATCCTTCCATTTTTGTGTATCCTTAACAATGTTATCATGATCAATCCATCATCATCTTGGGATATCCTTACCAATCCTTTTTGTTGCTTAACACTATCCTTCCATTATTGTGCATCCTCATCAAGTTTATCATCATCAATCTGATCAATCAACCTTAACTATTTTTTCAACAAAATCTCAAAATAGAGCACTGATATCATCACACATGTCCATATCCAAAACATCAAAATCATGTAAAAAATCCAAAAACATTCATAAAATCTCATAAAAACACAAAAACATTTGGAAATTTTGAAAAATCAAAACATTTGCAAAATCTCAAAAATACCAAAAAAAACCTCAAAACATTTTTCAAAAAGATCATAAATGTATTAAGAAAACCCAAAAAATTCATCCATCCCCATCTCACTTACACCTGAAACAAATATCACGCATAATAAACAATCATCGCCTTCATCCTTTGGCAATAAAAACAAAAACAAGCACAAAAATCAGTAAAAACAAACTTCAAATGTAAAAAAATTTCAAAATTGAAACAACAAGCCTTTAAACGCAAAATCAAACTATTGATCATTCACAAACATGTCAATCGACCTTATATAAAATTCCTATCAATCAACTTATCAAACCATCATCATCTTATAGAATGCATGTCCTAGGATATATCATTCCGACAATGGGCATCATTTTGGATATCATTTGGATTCTTATCCTATCAAAACAAGTCCCTTTGGTTGGAGGTATGAAGAACATTGAATTGTTTGTGTACTTGATCTTTTCTTTTGATTTATCTTATTGCACTCATTCCAAGGACATCTCAATGATGTCCAAGCGAAGGATTTAGAGAGATAGGAATGGGGCAACGATCATGATCTCTTGTTTGTTGTGCTTGTTGGATATTCCTGTAATATAACTTGGTGAATACTTGCTTTGTTAGGTGCATCCCAACAAGATTTTCACATATCAAGTGTGAAAAATAATACTCCTATCTATTTTTCAAGTCAAATTCCATCACACTAGGTGCAACGCCATCCTAGTTCTTAATACCTTGATGCATCGTATCTGTGTGTGTAATCAAACATAAGGTAAGTAGCCCTTCTTTAAATCCCAATCCTTGATAAGCGAAACATCATCCATCTATCATCATCATCTCTAATAAAGTCTTCTTGGATCATTGACTTGTTGGATCCTCTTGTCTTCATCTCATTTCTTCTTTCTTCTCTCTGCACTAACATCATCATCACTAATGTATGCATCCTGCATCCACCAACTACCAACATGCTACATATCATATCACATCATATAGAAAACACTGATCATCTCACATCCGTTGCATAATAATATAGGTATCATCACATCATCCATGCCATAAATTTCACATGCATTGCATCATCATTTTAAGTTGTTTAGGAAAATACAGATTTTTTATTCTAAGCATCTTAAAACCATGTCATTTGCATCATCATCATAACTATCCATACATCCATTTTGAACCTCTTTTTCGCAAGATCAACCCTCAAATTGAATATTTCACTTGATCTCTTGAGGGGGAAATGTACTAGTATACTTCTTCCCACTAGGCCATCCAAAAAAATAATAATTTTTTTTTTTAAATTTGATCATGGTAAGTTTATTCTTTGAACCAATGTAGCAAGTACATTGCTTCAAAGAGGGGCAATATATAGACATGCAAAATTGACATCATGCATCTAGCATGGATTCACTAATTCCATGTCATCCTTAATCATCCCTTTATCATTATTTTCCCTCTTTAATTAAATAAATCATCTTTTGTTTAATTAAATCCTAAGTCATCCTTAAATTAAATAAATCAATTTTATTTAATTATCTTCAAATGTTCTTCATTTAATTAAATAAATCAAATTTATTTAATTAAATTACTAATGCATGAATTCCCTCTCATTTTGATTTATTTAAATCCTAAAATCTAAGTCAAAATTCAAAATCACCTAATCTCCTATTAAATTAATCAAATCTTGATTAATTTAATCATAATCACTTGTATTCTCTAGATTTTTCCACTTGCACATGAAAATGCATTTAAATAATTTATTAAAATCTTTATTTATTTTCAACTTGGCATATTTGAGAAATATTCTCCATGTTTGAAATCTCCCCCCAAATTGACATGCACATCCAACAAAGCATTTAAGATCTCTTACATGTCTCTTGCACAAGTCAAACTTAGCATTTAACTCATCTTTTCATCAAATTCAAATTCCAAATCTCCTCCTCTTTGGCACGTAGACACAAATGTGCTCATTCCTTAACCTCTCACTTGTTGACAAGTGGCATCATGTCATTGGTGGATTTTTAGTCCCACATCCTCCATGTTTGGCATTCTTCTATCCTTCTTGGTTATAAATAAAGGCCTCCTCTATTGTATTAATCCTCCACAACTCCACAATCTCATGCATAAATGCATCATTGTCATTTGAATCTATATCATCTTCAAAGCAATTTCATCATTTAGCTTATCAAGAGGGGTTGGGAAAGCGCTATTTTCCACATCAAAATAGCACCAATCCCCCCATAAGATCAAGTGTTTGCTTTGTTTTAGAATAGGAATAGTTATCTTTGTTTGTATTTTCTAAATTATTTGATCTTTTTTCCTTGTTCTTTAACAATGCAAATGGATTTTAAGGGGAATTCTTATTCTAACCTTGCATTTTTTATCTAATAAAGTGATTGTTTGCTTTGTTCATGCAAGTTTGGATTTAGGGTTCATAGGAAGTTATTCCTATAATAGGAAAACAATGGCTTTATAAAGCTAATATATTAGATGTAATGTGACAAATGATCATAATGAAATTCCTCTGATTTTTGTTATTATTTGCAATGTAAATTCTTATTATTGTTATGTTGTTCTTGTTGCTCTAAAGTATTATCATTATGAAACTTATTCTTTTTTTCTATTTTCTCCCTTCATAAAATGTTGTATTGAAAATTCTTTTAGCTTCTTTAGATTTTTAGCTAATGATTTTACCTTGACTATATTTGCTTCTTAATGTCATTATGATAAGATAAACTCTTGATTTAACCCTACATGAGAAAATTGAGGACATTAACATTTAGCTAAATGGCCATATTCTTTGAATATTTTTCCATTAACTACTAATTTAAACATTTAAGTGTGAAACTTCATTTAAATAATCAATTATTATTTTTAAATGGTCAAGGTTTAAAATTTTTAAATTTTCTTTTTATTGAAAAAATATTAGCAATATTAACATCTTTGTAACCATGCATAGTAAATCTTTGTGACCCTCGTAAGATAATTTCATATATTATTTGCATAACTACAAATAGTAGAATTAACCACATGAGAAATTTTTATGCCCCTACTTAGCTACTTTTTTGAATTCTTGTAGCTCCTGCCCACCTTGGCCCTAAGCCAAGCCATGGACCTTGTGTCTTACCACCTCATCTCCTTACTGCTTGGGTTGTTGTGACCTCCTATTGGAATTTCCCCTCTTTTTTTACATTTTCCTTTCTTGCTAGTCTACAATTTTATCTCACCTTCACCTCCCCTACCTCTTCTTGGCTATTCCCCTCTCCGTGTCTTCTACTGATTTTACCCATCTTCCTTTCTCGATTTGGTTAACATCCTCTTAGGCATCCCCTTGTTTACAATTCTCGGTATGGCATGCAGGAGTGGGAGTTCCATGTCTTTCTCCCTTGTTGCAGGTCATTTTTCCTCATCTATTATAGATGAGAATGGTTAAGCTGATCATGAGGAATCACATGTGGTTGTCTTGGTTGTTGATGTTGATGATGCCCCTGTCTCTTTAGAGGAAGACTTTTGGGCTCATATTTGCGAAGATGAAGAGATTTTCTCTTCTGAGAATGGTGATCATGTTGATGGTTTTCTTAAGGATATTTGCTGGGACTGTAATGGGCTTGTTGAGAAGAACGAGCTTCTTCTTGAGATATAGCTTGAAGCTCGTGTTGAGGCCTATAAGAGTTCTACTATGATTTATGTGGAGAAACCCCTTATTAATAATAATCTATTTATATGTCTCAAACAAGGCTTTCTTCTCCCTTTTGTTGTTGAGGAAGATGTTACTACTTCACCTTTTGAAGTTCTTGTTCCTATTGTTTCATCTTTATCCTGTACAATTTTTGAGCTTCCCATTTTTGCCATGACTTGTAGGGATGGGAGATTGAGCAGTTTTTTAGGTTGAGTTTTCTTCCTTTCATGTGGTCATTCCTAATTTGGAGGAGCATCAAGCTAAGGAGGTGGGCAATATGTATAAACAGTTGCTTGATATTGATTGTGAGGCCATAGATGGAAGTTTTACCACTATTGTAGATGATGTATAAGTTCATATTGATATTCCTGACTCTTTTCTTTATGTCTTTGGACTAGCTTAAGAGCTCCTTGGTCAAGAGGTTTTGTGGAAATTATCCCAATATCGATGTTGTTAGAAGATATTTCCTTTAGGTTTGGAAGAATAGATGTTAGGTTTAGGTAATTGGTACGTCTAATGGTTCCCTTCTCTTTTCTTTTCCCTATGCAAATGATTGTTCAAGGGTCCTTCTTGAAGGCCCTCCAGTTTCTAGGCTCGATTGGTCTTTGCCTTCAAAAGTGGTTTCCTATTTCAACCCAATGATAAACACTTTTAAGTTTCCTATTAGGCTTTGTTTCCCAAGGCTATCTTTGGAGTTTGGATTGGAAATATTTTTATGAGCATTGCTAACTCTTTTGGGAAATTTTGTACTACTGATAAGATTACTAAATCCATGAAGTCATTTTTGTTTGCTAAATTTTGTGTTTTAGTGGAGAATAACATTATTGTCCCTTCAACAATTAGATTTCATAAGCTTTCTTAGCTAAGTAACTCTCTCTCTTTGTCAAAAGCTTTGAGCGATGGGAGCAGGAATTGGTGTGAGTGAGCGGGAAAAGTCAGGATTTGAATCTTTAAACAGTGTAGAGGGTGGGGGCTCGAGGGAATCTCAGGTGAATGCAGAGATCTCGTCGGGTTCTAAGAAAGGTAAGTCAGGTTCTGCTGAAAAGGATGTCCACAAAAAAGTCCAAGTGGATCCAGGTGGAAAGGATGGGACTTCAGTTTCCAAGGCTGTCATGGAAAAGTCAGAAAAAGGGGATGAAAAAGGTAAATTGTGGACTTCCTTGTTTGGTGTTCAGCCAAATGAAAAATCATCTTTTCCCCCTATGCGTATCCTTTCTGATCCGGGGTCTGGAAAGTTTTCTATTTTTGTGCTGGATGAAATCATAGACCATAATATTGCTAGGATGGAGAATGTTTTGGTTGGAAAATTTTTGGGTCCTAGATGTAATATTGAAGTGGTAAGGGAGTTTGTCAAGAATAAATGGAAAAACAGTGGTCTGGTTTTGGTGGCGGCGCTTCCTAGAGGTTCTTTTTCTTTTTAGTTCACTTGTAAAGAAGATTCCAGGGTAGTCCGGAGCAGTGGTCCTTGGATTATCAAAAAGTCTTCCTTGGCCCTAAAGAAATGGTCTTCTAGGGTAGATCTATCTAATTCAATCTTTGAAATGGTGCGGGTCTGGGCCAAATTGCCTGGTCTCGGCTTGGAGTATTGGAATACATATATCTTCAATGGGATTGCTAGTTATTTTGGAGAACTTCAGTCCATTGACTCAATGACCACGGCTAGAAATCATTTGGTATTTTATAGAATCTTTGTTGGGGTTTCTCAAAATGTTGATCTCCCTTTTTGATTGACATCCAATCCAAGTTGGGGGTGTGGAAGCAAGCTATTGAATTTGAGACCACACCCTTTGTTTGCTTCAAATTCTGAAAATCTAGGCATTGGGCGAAAAAGTGCCCACTTAATAATAAAAGTGAAAAAGAGAAAGTAGCCAACCCTAAGACTATCTGGAAAAAAAATTAGAGGAGGAGAAGCATATGCCTATCCCAGATGCAAAGGAGAATCTTGAAAGACACACTTTTCCTCAATATTTGAAGGAGAACCATAAATGCTTGCATAAGGATGCTTGCCCTGAGTCTGATAGCACTTGCTCTCGAGTTCCTAAGGATCCTAAATACTTGATTTCACCACATGTGGATAGAAAGGAAGAAAATCATTCAGTGGAGGGAGCCCAGGATACTATGAAGAAGGCTGAAACTAGAAATGAAGATACGAGTATTGTTTCGTCCTCACCTCTAATAATGGTTGGCTGTATGAATGTACCTGGTCTGGAGGAAATACCCATTAAGGGTTTGTCCCTGGAGATAGGAATTCTTGTCCCCTTTCATTCTCCTTATGATAACCCTTGCTCTAAAGGGCTATAGGGTCAAGAGATGGCCACTTTGGAAGTGGTGAAGGATACTTATTAGACCCAAAGCATGAATTTGAAAACACCTAATGTCAACACTTCAAAAGCCAAGAATGGCTTAATGGAAACCCTCCTTTGGGACAAGAGGTTGTTCTCTACGAAGGATGGGGAATTAGGTAGAGAACTTCAAAGTCAAAAAGGAAAAAAAGAAGATGGAAACTTCAAGTGGTATGGTCACCAGATCTAGAACCAAGGCAGATTGTGGAAGTACCAAGCCTTGCCTAGGAAGGAAATTAGAAAAATGGCAAAGGGAGCAAGGCAGCCTTCAAGATATTGTGGATGGGATACAATTGACCATCCCAAAGATACTTCAATTCCTAAGTAAGAAATGAAAATTATGTCATGGAATATAAGAGGGTTGAATAGCTATCATAAAAAGGATGTTTTGCAAAATTTTGTTAGGGACCACAAACCTGATATTCTTCTTGTTCAAGAAACTAAAATGCCTAAAGATAAAGTAGAAAGCCTTAAATTTTTTTAGAACTGTGGGGTTCATGGAAATAGTTTTGCGGGTGTGTCGGGGGGAATTGTTACTTTTTGGAACAAGATGTTTATTAAAGGTGAACCCTTAATGGAGAATGGTAATGTAGTGGCCACTAGATTTACCCACATAAGAGATAATTTTTGCTGGATTCAATCCAATATATATGGCCTGAATTGTAAGAATGCTAGAAATTTCCTTTTGGTCTGAGTTATCTAGTTTTTGAAGATGTTTTGTTAATGAACACTGGATGGTCATGGGAGACTTCAATACTCCTCTCCTGAATGATGAGAAATTTGGGGGTTCTCAAATCAACTAGGATAGCAAATCAGGCCTATCCAACTTCATTAGTAGTAGTGCCTTGATAGACCTAGACCTATATGGGGCTTCTTATACCTAGACTAATAGGAGATTAGGGCCTGATTTGATCTAAGTGAGACTTGATAGGGCCCTTGTTTTTGGTCAATGCTTTATAGACTTTTTGTGCTTTGAGAGCCTTGTCAAGGGTGGGATCTGATCATTTTCCCATTTGTCTTTTGGCTATTCCTACTAAGGTGAAAAAGAACTTCCCTTTTAGATTTGAAAAATTCTGGCTTTCTCATCCTCGTATTTTTGAGGAAATTCGTAGATGGTGGAATATAGATATTACTGGCACATCGATGTTTAGGATTGCTAAAAAATTAAAGAAAGTGAAAACTAATGTGAAAAGATGGAAAAGGGATGCCTTTGGGAATATCTTTGGTACTAAGATGAAAATTCAGGGCAAAATTTAGGAGATCCAAGCTAAAATCTAGAAATGGGGGTACATTGACAATTACAAAGAAAAGGAAAATGAATTTCTTATTCAATTGCATGACATCATTGCATGAGGGTGTCTTGTCCATGATCATAGTGCTCAAATCTTCGCTGGGAGTGTAAGTGGTTCATAGCTCCAGTCAAAAGCGTTTACCCCTAATAATATGGGGGCATTGCACCTTTTAAAAAAAAAAAAAAAAAAAAGATCCAGGGTGTCTTGGTTGACTGAGGGAGATAGGAATACCGGATTCTTTCATCTGTCTGCTTTGAAACATAGGGCTGCTAATAGAATCACTCATATTGATGTTAATGGGATGAGGTTTGAGGAGGAAGATGATATCAGGGAACAAGTTATCCTTTTCTTTAGCAACCTTCTTTCTTGTAATGGAGAGATTGTTACTGAAGCTCAAGATTCCTTGATTGAGGCTATACCTTAAGTGATTGGTCATAATGAAAATTCTTTGATCACTACTATTCCTTCCAAAGCTGAAATAAGGAAAGTTGTTTTCTCTTTTGATGGTAACAAAGCTCCTAGACCAGATGGTTTTCCCTTATTCTTCTTCCAAGTGTTTTGGGAAATTGTTGAGCTGGATGTTGTGAATGTTGTCAAGGAATTCTTTGGATCAAGGTGTTTGTTGAAAGAATTGAATGCTACTTTTGTGGTCCTTATTCCAAAAAAACTGGGGCTTTGGAGTTTCAAGCTTTTCGGCCAATCAGCCTATGTAATTCTATTTATAAAATTATTTCGAAGGTGTTAACTAATAGAATGCTTTATGTGCTTCCTCAAATGATTGCTTCGCAGTAGAATGGTTGTGTGCCAGGTAGGTACATTCTGGACTCTGTTGTTACTGTTCATGAGAACTTACATTCATTAATGGTTTTGAAATTGAAGGGTTTATTCTTAAACTAGACATTTCCAAAGCCTATGATCAGGTTGCTTGGGATTTCTTGTTTAAAATCCTGGACAAGTTTGGCTTTAATAACAAAGCCATTCAGTTGGTGAACTAGCTTGTCATGATAGTTACCTCTTCTATCATTGTGAATGGATCACCTTCAAGGTTTTTTCAGACCTCCAGAGGCCTCAAACAGGGAGATGCTATTTCTCCTATTCTGTTTACAATTTTGGCTGAGAGTCTGGGAAGAAATATTAAAAAGCTCATTGATCAAAGATCCCTTGCGGGCTTAAGACCTTCCTTTTCTCTTCTAACCTATTGCCACCAAGAATTTGTTGATGACACCATTCTCATGGGAAGATCTACTGTGGCTGAAGCTAAGACTTTCAAAAAAATTATGAATCTCCATGAATCTGCTTCCGGGCAAGTTGTAAACAGGGCTAAGAGTTCAATTTTCTTCATCAATACTCCAGAGTATAGACAATTTAAACTTGCTTAGATTCTAGGATGTTGAATTGAGCATCTTCCATCAACCTATCTTAGTTTACCTCTTTGCTCTAAACCTTCAGACTCGTTCTGGATTTCTCTGGTTAAAAAATTCAATAAGAAGCTATCGGGGTGGAAAAGAGCTCTTCTCAGTCAAGCTGGAGAAATCTAGCTCCTTAAGGCTTCTCTGCAAAATCTTCCTGTTTATGCTCTCATTATATTTAAAATTCCTACTAAATATGCTGAGGCCATTGAAAAAATTTAGTAAAGGTTTCTCTGGTCAGGTGTGGAGGACAAGAAGAGAATGCCACTTGTTGGATGGGATTTGGTTTGTAGACCCAAATCGAGGGGGGCCTAGGATTAAGGAAAATTAAAGTTATGAATCTGTCCCTTCTTGCTAAATAGCTTTGGAGAACTCTTACTTTGAAAGGAGAATTGTGTAATACCTTAAAAGCCAAATATTTTAACAACTATGAGTCTTTTAATGAGATTATAAATTCTTCTTCTTTACCTCATGGGTCTATCTACTGGAAGGATATGGGTAGAGGAAGAAAGTTGTTGGAAATGGGAATTGGTTGGCTGATTGGAAAAGGAAATAATGTTAGGTTTTGGGAAGATAGATGGCTTTTTAAAGATCCTTTGATCATAATTGAGAAATTCAGTAAATGGATGAATGATTGTAAAAAGGAATTTGGAGTCTTGGTTAAAGATTATTGGACGAATGGGGTTTAGGTTGATTTGAAGACCATCAGTCAGGATCTTAGCCCTGTTCAGTCAGCCTTCAAAGCCTTAAGACCAGCTCAACACAAGGTCTAGGATCTTGTTGTCTGGTTAGACAACCCATTTGGTATTTTTTCAGTTTCTTCTACTACGTCTATGTTGGTTAGTCCGATGGAGCCTCCACCCTTCTGGGCTAAGGCTTGGATTAATCACCTGATTCCTAAAATCAATATTTTCTACTGGATAATGCTATAGAATAAGATTCTCACTATGAAAAATCTTGGAAAAAGAGGAATTCAATTACCAAACAGATGTTATATGTGCAGGAATGAAGCTGAGACTGTTAATCATCTTTTTCTTCATTGCCCTTTTGTTTCGAATATCTGGGATAAAATTTTGGTGCTTCTTGATGTTGTTTGGGTTTCACCTGCCTCTATCGAAGATTTCTTCATGCAATGGAAAGCTCCTTCAAAAAATCATTTTGTGCAAAAGCTATGGTCTTTTGTTCTACCTTTTGTATCTTGGAATATTTGGAAGGAAAGGAACAATAGAGTGTTTAGGGATAAAGAGATGTTGGAAGGGGACTTGCATGCTAAAATCGTAAGGGCTATAAAGGAAAACTTATCTCTAATTCCAAGAAAAATGGTTGAGAAAGCCAACTGGTCTCCTTTCGATATTGCTATGGCCAAAAAGTGGAATTCAAAATTAGTTGGGTCAAATGTCCTCAAACCTGTTGTTTGTGGGAGAGAGAACGCTAGTTGGTCTTTGCTGCCTTTGGGTTGGGTGAAAGCCAATTTTGATGGTGCAGCTAAAGGCAACAATGGGAAAGCTGGTAGTGGGTCTATTTTAAGGGACAATTTGGGGGCTTTTATTGTGGATTTTGCTATGGACATCGACACTAAAACTAATCATGTTGTGGAAGCTATAGGGGCTTTTCATGTGGTTAGCTTAGCCCTCAAGATGAACACAAAATGTCTTTAGTTGGAGGGTGATTCAATGAATATAATAAATTGCATTCTTGGGCTTACCCCCCCTCGTGGACCATCAAAAAGTGGATCGAAGATACAAAAATCTTACTAAGTAAATTTGATAAAGTGAAAGTGTCCCATGCCTATAGAGAAGCCAATAAGGTAGTAGATTACTTGGCCAATGAAGGGGTTAAGAAGGGCGGGGAACACACATGGAGGAAGAATGACTACCTCCATCTTGAAGTGAAAGCACTAATTTATTATGATTCAGTGCATGGAAGAGAAGTCTGTCTTCATCATTATGAAAAGGATAAAGATTAGGTATGTCGATTTCATTAGATTTGATGGGACCAACGTCATTTTCTTTTTCAAGAAGAGTCTCTAACACGTTTTCTGGGTGTTTGATAAAATATGCCTAAACAGGACCCAAAGCAATTGTAGAGTGTTGTTTAACAGAGCTCTGAAGATGGGGGAGAAAGAAAATGTGTGGAGCCAAGCAGTTTTTAGGAGCACAGAAAGAACGCCAAAGCCTAGGAAAGAATTGAAAAAGGAGGCTTAGTCCCATATTTGGAAAAGCTCCATGGTACTGACGAGGGGATGCTGGACTATTTTGTAAAAAAATAGAAAAATGGTGAGATTGTGTTGTTTGGCAGGAATGTTAAGCTGAATGAGGATTTAATCAGTGAGATAACTAGTTTTTCGACAAAGGGTGTGAAATTTTATCTGGACTATCAATTCTCTGATGAAGAGGTCATTAAATTTCCTAAAAAAGATAAGGAGAAAGCTAAGATGGTTAAGGTGGCCAATAGCTACTTTGATGTGGAGTCCATCAAATCTATCTGGAGGAAAGTTTTAAGAGTTATTATGGAATATATCATGGTTGATGGGCGTTTCACTAGAGTTTATGGTTACCACTTTTCCATTCTGAACCACTTCCGTCACAAGATTTGGATGATGAGGAGATAGAAAGCAGTAGGGAGATTGACCCCCGGTCCCCCCTGCTTGTGCTCTTGTTGGTCCTAATACCATTGCTCCCCAGTCCCCGTCATGTCAGAAATCCCTTAAGGTTTTTGCTCCGCTGTCATGTCCTAAGTTGCAGCCTCTGCATGAGTGCCCTAGCCCAAGTTTTGCCTCGCCGCCCTGTCTTAATCCCCAGCCATCTCTTGGATGCCCTACTATGGGTTTGGTCTCTGGTTTTAAAGGTACCTATGTTATGAAACTTGTTTCATATTCTAGGAATTCCATGGAAATTCTCTTTGATAAACCCATGGTCAGTAAGGAATTGGCCCCTAGTGCCCCTGCGTTTGGAAGATTTTTGAATGGCCCTTATGATTCCCCTGTTCAGGATGAAATTAACTCAACCCTAAATAAACTCAAGCCTGAGGACATTGTGAGTGTGGTGGAAAAAAGTATGGATGGCCTTTTCACTGTTCTCAAGTGGACCCAGAAGGAAGTCTATGATTTGAAAGGCCGTAATATAGATCTTAGCAATAGGGTCTTGGATTTGGAACATAATTTTAGCTGGAGTCGTAGAGAGAATGAAGGACAGGAAACTCCCTTACCAAGGAAAAGACAACAATCACAGGAGGAAAGATTGACTAGTATCGAGTGCAGTATGTCCAAGATAGGCCAAAATATTAGGGCCATTGTGGTGAACAATCACAAAATTGCTAGGCATAACACCATTATCATCAATGCAATGGTGGAAAAAATTGAAAAAAAACCAAAAGGGTTTACTAGTTGTGGATTTGGATGTGGACAAAGGAGGCTGTAGATCTGTTGGTGAAGGGATTTCAACTCATACCCAGGCTAACATTAAGAGGAAGACCCTGACTTTATCACATATGGCTCAAATCCTCAAGCAGGGGTTACAGGATATGAAGGATGTTGAAAAGGAGGCTAAGGATTTATTGAACACCTTGGAGTAGTGCGGTGGTATTTGTTTCTGGTTTGACTTATTTTGTTATCTTTTGTTGTTTAAACTCTGCGGTTTCAGGTCCCTGTAAAGCCTATTTTTTCCTTTTCAAAAACATTATTGTCCCTTCTATTATTATCGTGTCTTCAAATTTTGGTAAGTAGGTGCAAAAAATTAAATATGAACTCTTTGGCTATTTGTCATTCTTGTGGTACAGTGGGTCATACCTCCTTTACCTTCTCGAGGAAAAAGAAACAACACTTTGTTTGGAAGAAGGAAAAGATGTCAACTATTATGGAAGACTACAAACTCCCTTTCATGAGCCTTAGATGGAAGATTTACCAATGGACTCCATTGTTGATACTTTAGGATTGGTTGGTTTACTTAATGGTCCTGTATCTTTTCCTTGTAGAAATAAGGGGAAAAGATTTGTGGAGAGGAATCCTTGTATTACAATACAACATAAATCTTTAGAACATTTTTTTAAGCCACATTGACTTAGTGTTGGTTGGATGGTGTTTCTTGCTTTGTAATGCTCTATTGGTAGGCTTGTCGTACTTCTACTTGGTTGTTGTTTGTTGGTTGGTTGTGATTTTCTGTCTTGTCCAGTCTTGTTGTTGCTTTGTTATACTTACTGCTTTATTTGTCTCTTTGTAAAAGGGATCAAGGCCCTTTCAAAACACTACTCTTTTAATAAAAAACATGTTTGTAACCATTTTCCAACTCTTCCCATAATTTCATTGGGTTATTTGTATTAAGCAAAATTTTATTGAAATATAGATTCAAAGCTTCACCAATAATACCTTTTGCTTCCTTTAATTTACACTTCTTTGATTCCATTTATTTATAATTTTTTAATCTTCAATAAATTTCCTTTCATTTCTATATAATTGTTAACTACAATCTTCAATCTCTGAAATTGCATATATAAAAAATAACAAATATTAATTAGTAAAGTACATTAGATTAAATTAAATACAATCAACATTTAAATGAATTGACATAAATCTTGTAAATCAATTTCAATTCTCATATAGTTGATAAAATAGTCCAACAACATATTAACCATTCAATACCAAGAACCTAACTCTGATAATATGTTAAAAAAAGACTCAAACAAGATAACAAGGTAATAAAACAGAATAATAAAACAACCAACAATAAAATAGAAAAAAAAATTGTGTATATGACAAAAATCAAACAAAAAAATAATAAACAATCTGAATGCATTCCCAATTGGTTTGACTTTTGTCATATAACTTATATATAGCAGAAAAATTGTTAGACATTCCCCCAGCAAAGAGTACCTATCAATGTTATTAAATTTCCACAATAATTTAATGTTATTAAATTGTTAGGCATTCCCCCAGCAAAGAGTACCTAGTTGCTATCCTGAGAGTTATTTATATTTTTGTTAAATAGAACGGTTCTTAAAATACTAGAGAGCACTAATGCGGTTTGAACATGTACAGAAACCTTTGTCCTTTTACATGTTCCGTAGTGATAACACACAGCGACCTTGAACATGCAAGCGAATTATAAAACAAGAAGCAGCTCAGAAAATAGACGGTAAAACTAGTTTTCAACAGTGTATCAAAATTCTAAAAGATGAACGTGCCATGTACGTGTTATCGAAAACTAAAACTGAAAAAAATAATGTTTTGCTGCAGACTGTTGTGAGGACCTTATACATTTCAAGGCTGTCAATACCTATAAATTATATTTGACAGGTTGTAAATTCATGCCAGTAAACTAAGAATTTAGCAGATTTCAACCTTTGAATATGAAACTGTTGACCATCTCTGTGTTTCGTGTCAGAGAATCTAACCTATTCAAGAATAAAATAGTAACGAATCATTCTAACAAATTAAATATAAAAAAGCCTAAAGTACGACCCATTCAAAGTTCCCATGGGTAGGGAATTTCGATAGACTTCCTACAGGGAGAGAATCTGGATTATTTTATTTCTAGAAAATGAAACTTTCTTGAAGAATCTGAACCAAAGAAGTCTATATATAGAGTGTTGGGTTATACAGAAATGCAACGACCACTGTTCTGTGACGTCCTTAAGCTTTTTGTGTCTCCCAAGTGCTGCCCACTTAGCATTTCTAATATACCCAGCTTCAGTAGCTTCTGTTCAGTACATAATGAAAACGGGTATTGCTTTCATTCTTTCTGTGTCTTGGTTTGCTTGGGCTATTTTTCTTTGTGAATCTCGGCCAATGAAGCTACCCAATACTGTTGTCATGACCTCTGGAGTTGCTCCTGCCCCCATCTTCAGTGCGGTCTCAGTTGTTAATCAGAAAGAGAGAGCAGGCTATTTGGCAGCAGATGAAAGCTTTGATGGTGTAAAATCTGAGAGGAAATATGGTTTTTATATGACAAGTGAAGATGATGTAAGTGGAGGAACACCCATCACAAACCATCCACAAGGACATAGCCCAGGCGTTGGACATTGAATGTTTATATTCAGACTATTAGCTGTTATGTATATTTGTTTTCTGTTGATTAATTAGAAGATGTTTTTTTCCATTATCTTACTTTGTAAACCATATATCATGAACGGATGCCAGTTTCAACATGATATATAGATATCCAGATTCATAGCATGTAGTGTTCTATGTATTTAAACTTCATTGTTAGAGCCTAAAGTGTGAATGGCAATGTAATGTAAATCAAATTTATTTCCTTCATTTATATGGTACTTATATTGTAAGGTTGAAGTATTGGATTTTTTTATTCCTATAGAAATGTAGTTAAAAAATACCATCATCACGAGAAAAAAGTGAAGTAAAACGAACTTACAATACTTTTGAAAGAATTTAAACACATAGATGAGCCCACTCGTTTTCGTTGTAAGCACAGTAACGCATTATTTTTTTTGCTAGCCAGGGAAATGAGAAAGGGATGCTCCTCTTATCTTCACTTTGTTATTATGTTTTGAGCAAGACTACCAAAAACATTAAAAGTTAATAACATCTGCCGTTGAGGGAAATGGGCTTGTGATATCCTCGAAATGGGATTAATTACGCAGAATGGTATACACACATTCTACGGGTTTTTTAGTACATGGATATCATTGAAAATGTTGTCGTATCAGATTGCATGTATTGGTTTTTTTTCCCTAACTGTCAACTCTAAATCCTTAGGAATAATATATAATGAAAATAAGTTTAAACAAACAAAATATTGAAATGACAGACGAAAATAGAGTAGTTAAAGGATGGTTTATATAATGCCAAGATTAAATCAAATCAATATGTTGAAATGAAAGACATACCTGCTGTTCTTAGTTTTCAAATGTGGTTAGGGATGGTTTATATAATTCAAAGATGAAATCAATATTTATTAGATAGGTTTAAGGGTTCAGTAAAATTGGTAAGGATGATGGTAAGTTTTTAAAAAGTCATTTAGCCAGGTTAAAATTTTTGGAGGATCATTTTGACCATTTTCAATCCTTAGGTTACTTTGACAGATAAAATTCTCCTTGATGATTTTGATTTAGATCAATGATTATCTGTATTGCTATAATCTGCTATATAAGGAAAGAGCCGCAGAATATTTTAAAAAAACATCAAAATTATATATAATAATAATAAATCTCATAATATAAGATGAGAACATATCATATAATCCTTGTTCACTAAAATAATTTTTAACTGAACGAGCTAAGAACAAGACAGCTAAAGAGCTAGAGTTCTTCAACCGTGTTGCTCTAATGGATACTGCACCACTTAAAAAATGAAGATTCAAATACCATTTCCTGGTTCCCTAGATAAACTCAGTTTATGTTTTACATCCAAGGTTTTGTGAGATCCACTCACGTCTTTGGAGTAGTGAGAGATGATGCCACAGAGTTGTGGATTCTGTAGGTGAGAAGTTAAATCATCATTTTTCCAGTCCAAATTTGAAATGGGTGGATTAAAATTTGTTTTACAATTAGACTTCGTACCAGAAGTAAATTTGCGGTACGATGAGGATTTTAACAGGAAGAATCTGCATGCCCTCGTATTTAATTAAATCGAGTTCCGTCGCTAAGAAATAGCCATGAAATCTCTAGAATGATTCAATTTGTGAAACAAGCTG
The DNA here is from genome assembly GCA_007258455.2 of Sequoia sempervirens. Lineage (NCBI taxonomy): Eukaryota > Viridiplantae > Streptophyta > Pinopsida > Cupressales > Cupressaceae > Sequoia > Sequoia sempervirens. The sequence continues at coordinate 66,712,376 of VDFB02281492.1, forward strand.
TGATGGACCACCTCATGTCTAGATGCGCCCCAGTGGAACACTAAGATCAACGATAAAAAGACGGGTTTGGCTAATATCGTGTCACTATAACATTTCTAGCGAGTCCAAATTTCTTATTTCTTTTTAATTTTAAGAAACATAAAATTTTGGAGGGTTTTATATCAAAATTTACTAAATCATTTTATCTATTCTCACAATCATGGTTTCATTTTTTTTTATGTGGTGAAGTCTTGCACTCAATAGATTTTGAACTTTAGTGGACTCACTCATAAGTATTGAGCTTCACTATAAGAAGATTTAATCTAATTATATTCATAGGTTTTAATAAGTTGTCAAATCTTTAAATATCACTCAATAGTTTACAATAACGCAGTTCTATATTTCACTCTTATCAAAAAATTGTAAATAATTGTTCTATTTTTATTAACTAAAATTTACTATTATTGGGATTATATTTAAGAATAGTCATCTAAACCTCTCATTGATCAATTTTTAAAATGGTAAATGTCTAATGGATAAGATGGTGTCACATTTCAAAGGTGTCAAAATTTCTTATAAGTGGTAAATAGTTGTCTTACTTTTAATAAGGAAATTTCTTTTGACTAGTGAATTGGTTGAAACTTAAAAGTAGTCATTTGAACCTCATCTTGGCTAATTTGTAAAGCATTAAATGACTAATGGATAAGATAGTGTCACATTTCAAGTTCTCATCTTTGTTGTTTATTTTAGCTATGTGTCTTGGTATTTTTTCCTTGGCTTGAGCCAAATGAGGCCACAAAAGGGGGACCTTATCCCCAAAATGAGTTCTCAACAAATCATTAGAATTTGAAAGCTTCCAAGTTCATTGGCCTAACAAATATTTGAATATAAAATGGTGAATGTATCAAGCTTGCAATCTCAATAACCTAATAGGAGCTTAATTCTTGTGAGCTCAACACGCCAACAAGACTTTGAATCTTAGTGGCAAGGATATAAATACCATGATTAAATAATCACACTATTCTATGAATGTTAAATTCTTTATCTGGTCTTAGTAATATCATTCTAAGTAGATTTAATCTACTTCGTTCATAGATATTAGTATGATATTAATCTTTTAGTATTATACTATTTAATTTTTAGGAATAAAGAAAGGAATAATAAATGAAATAAATAATATAAATAGAAAGTACTTATGCAAGAGCAATTGGTTGAAGGTAAATATTACCATTAGGATGAGAACCATGAGCAAGCACGCCAACATCCAAGAGGTGACACAAGATTTTGTAAGGGGAAGAAAACTAATATTATGGAGATAACATAAATCTAAATATTACAAGAAGAGAAATAGAGAGAGCTCAATCATAGAATGCTTCATGTGTAGAATGAGAGAAGTATAACAAATAAATATAAGTGAGAAAATAGTTGCATAAGTAATTCTCATGTCTATCCATGCCACCTTTCATCCTATGTGGGTGCAAGGTGTCAAAATCCTCATAAGGAGGAGCCTACACCTAATCCTCAATATTCCTCCAAACAGGAATTATTAAATTGAGTCATTATCACACATGTGTCAGAATACTCAAATAAGAAAAAAGACTTGTATGATTCCTTTGGAATATTCCTACAATTATTTATAAAATATAAATTTATACATAATCTTCACCTAAGTAAAGATTAATTTCTAACAAATAATTTTACACATCATTTCTATGAAAGAATTATAAATAATTATGATAATTTTATGGATAAAATTTACCTTTGACTATTAAACTAGATGATATTTAACATTTTAAATATTCAATATCTCATAAACTTGAATATAAATTTAGGTTTAAAGAATGAGTGAACACAATAATCAAAATGACTATAAATTTTAATCTTTAAATCAAAAGAATTAATAATATTTCATTAAACCTAACTTATTGATTTATTTAAAATAGATTCATAAAAATATCATGAAGAATTATAGATAGTTATGAAGTTTTCAATAAAATTTTAATAAATTACAAGTAGAAATAAAGACAATAAAAAACTATTTAAAAATAAATAAAAATTTAGGTTTTAAATATTATTAAATTCTAATAATAAATATATATATTCATGTATAAGTAAAAATACTAATAATTTAAATTAAAAATCTAAAAAAATATTGAAATATTCTTCAAAAATTAACAACCTATAAATAATAAGAAAGTCTAAAACAAAGTTTGACAATTACTATTTCAAATAAAAATAATTATTTTATTTTATACTTCTTCAAAATATAAATGGAGAATATTAAATTATTAATTGAAAATAAATAGGAGAAAACACTATATATGAATGCATATTATATATTTTTTAAGAAAAAACTAATAGTTTATAGAATGGTGGTACATAGTTTTAAAATATTTTATGAAGAAAATAAAAAGTTAAATCAATTTAAGGGGTGGAAGTAAACATAGTCAAAATGAAATAAATTTATAACATGATAAACAATAATTGATTGAAAGATGGAGAAATAATGGGTTTGATTAAGGAAAATTCAAGAAGGGCTTGTGCTTGTTACAAAACAATTATAAAGGAATAGAGAAAAAAAAACTCACGAAAGGTGAGACAAGGAAAAAGAAACTAGGAAAACAACAAGACCAACAAATATTTTGATCGAGCCAAGAATAGAGAAAGAGATTTGGAAGGACCCAAAACCAAAAATAACCAATCAAAGAGGTTTTAATTCAAACATCAACAAAGGCCCCAAAATAGGAGTTGGGAGGGATTGACGACACCAATCAATATAAACCAAGCTTCCAGTCGCATCAACAAAATTTCTCTTCAACTTGCAATAAGCACCATCCAACCTGAAGATCTTAGTAGAGAACTTCTCTTTACCAATAATCATGGGATGCAACTTAGTAGGATTAGCAAGCCCAACATCTAGCTTTCTTTTTATCCCTAACATTGAACCTCTACCATGAATGCCATGGGAGGCCAAAGTCACAACAAACTAAACAAGAGTTTCACCATTTTGGGTAGTCAATGTAGAATGCAAATATTTATCATGATGACACTAGCCTTGTACAATAGGTCGATGCTACCGAGCAGTTTTATAATGAAGTTCTTGCTCCTAAGGCCCAATCTTTGAGCAAATATTTAAACTTTTGTGTAGCACAAAACTAGACTCAACCAAGACGTGCATAATCTTTCAAAGAGAAAGTTGGATCTATTTTTAGTGACCTTATCTAAGGTAATAAAATGACCAACAACATTAGGAATATCTTGAAGAATATCTTCATCCCAAAATTCTAAAGGAAGATTGGGGAGACACACCCAAATAGGTCATAAGTTAAGCTATGTAATGTCAAATCCAACAAACTAGCTTTGAAGGTGAATAAATGCCTCACCAAAAGAATAGGGACCATTGTGAAAAATGCAAGTGTGGCCCTCAAAGGAACAAAAGGAAAAAAAGAAAAAAATAATTCATTTGGAGAAGAGGTAATTTGACTTAATATTGAATGGGCTATATTGATGACTAAAAATATATGAAAGAATGGTGGGGAAAAAATTACTACAAGTGTTGATGACTAAAAAGTTATGGAGGAGGTGTTTGACCAACTTTTTTCCTTGTGGGTGGTAGTGGAGATGGAGTGGATGGTGGCAATATTTTTTCATGTGGTGAGTGGAATATTTCTAGTGACTAAGGCCCTACTTTTGTGATAGAATTTAATTTATGGTTTTTTATTAAGTTTGTACTAATATGACAATTGATAATTGTTTCCATTTTTTCAATCATGGTTTTTACATTTTGTGATTTTTCTCCCCTTTTCAACTACATATCTACTCATTTTGTACTCATCATTGGTTTTAATTTTAGGGTGTGATCCCATTCTACCAATTTTATTATAGTACAATATTTTCATAAAAAATAATCTAAAATCTAGTTTTTGCATGACATAATGTAATAAGTCACCCCAATTTGAGAAATTATCAGAGAAAAAGGTTTAAAACTAAATTTGTGTTGTGATTTCCTTGTAGTGAAAGAAGTTTTGAAAAAATATTTATTAATAGACATAATGATATAATAAGTGATGGATTTCACTTTTAAAACATATTAAATTAATGAGAAAACTATAAAAAAATTACTTCTAAAAAAAAAATTTGCTTGTATCCTCCCTTTTGTTCATCTCATTTTTGTTCACCCTTGTATTTACTTTCTTATTATCCTTTCCTTCTCTTTCATTGTTAAATTTTCTTTCTTATTTCTATCAACTATTATTTTTTTTATTTGTCACTTATCTCAAAAAAAAAGAAAAAAATCTAATTCATTTTAAAAAAAGTTAAATTTTAATGACATAAACCATTTGATAGGTTTGAATCATCTAAGTGTAAATTAAACTATGCTTTTCCTAAGAAGTATTGAACATAAAATGTTTAATAGAGGAGCCACCACTCTAAAGTATTAGATGTTCCATTAAATATAAAACTCTAAAAAATTAAATTGACTCTTTTGGTCGAGCACTAAGAGTTTTTGATTAAAATGAAGGAAGTAATCCTACATTTATATATATAATTTTCTCCTTAATTCTCTAGAGATATAAATTTAGTATTATGTTTACATTTCCAAGACATCTTTTATAGTAAATGAAACTATTTCTTTAAATATAACTCTCCAGACATTTTATTTCACATTTCTTTACGTAAGGAAAAGGCTTAATGCGGTATCCATTAAAACACAGAAAGTACCCATTAAAACACCAAAGTACAAGAATTCTAGGTATTTAGCACTTTGCTTGCAAAAACTTAGTTACTTTGTCTTTCAACCATACGGATTAACGATTGACAGATAGGAAAGAATGGCGAAAACATACATTTTCCATATACACATTTTTTCAATGATGAAGCTATTCAAAATCCATTATAATGTGCGTCTAGCATCCTGCATAATTAAGCATATTTATGATATTATATAATGCTATTTCTTTCAACTCTTAATACCATATATCAGCACATAAACTAAACTTTTAATGTACTGGTTATGAAGTTACGACTTGTCAAGTATAATCTATAGGTGTCGACAGCTTAGATATGATTTGGCGCCTCAAAGCTGTTCTACAGCATCACAGTATCTTTTCAGTTTATGTTTTCGGTAACACGTGAATTCCACATTCATCTTCTGTAGTTTTAATATGCTTTTGAAAAGCTGATTATAAAAAAATTCAACGAACATTGGTATATACATTCCCAGCTATTTGTTGTTTAATAATTCCCTTGAACGCTCAGACATTGGTATATCACTAATATTTTATAATGTTTCAGTACTGGTTTTCTTTCGTTAATATTAATATTCCCAATAATTCTATTAATGCTCTATACTATGCTTATAATGTTGTACCTCATAAGAAGATATATAAATCTTAAAAGGGCAACTAGGTACTGGTTGCCGGAGAAAATTCTAACGATTCCTTTTTTCCTGTGAGTATTATTGCAGCCTTCTTTTCAAGAGGTTTTATATAACATGTCCTTAAGATTTTATTATACAGTTTTAGAACTTAAAAGCCTACAAGGATGCTCAAGAATAAGATATTTCAACTAGATCTTTTATAAATTAGAAGATCAACGTAAATAAATAAGATTCTTGGCTGATTTAGTAGATATTTGCTTATGTTTACTTATTTTGGTTCACTGTCAAAAACCTGGTAACGAAATGATAGAATGGAAAACTTATTGCCTTATCGTTAGCTTCCTTTGGGGCATTTAGACACTCAACATCTTACAAAGATTGAATAATAAATAGTGCCGACCAGTGGGAACATCGAGTTGAGATCCCACACTTAATTTATTATATTTTTGTGTTCAATCGCACAGTTCCTCGAGAAAAGAGAAGACTCTCGTTGATGCTATTTTGCTATTAAAGTGGTTTCAAATGATTATAGCTATTCAATGATTCTGACCAGTCTCAAATTCCATAGTTGGAATCCATAGATTCATCGAATATACACTTTAAGTAGAGACTGTTTTAGATGTCTTGGGAGCGATGAAGTGAATAAGGGCCTCACGAAAATAAAGAGTGCTGCTAACTGCAAATAATTTGTTATTCTGTATGTCTTAAATATAACCGACAACGCATGCATCTCACACTACTTTCGGAAAAGTGAATTTAGTATCTACTATCACTCGAATTTAGTGTTATATAATCCCTTGCATTTTGGAACTACCTGCTTGCCATCACGAGTTACCACTTTTAAAAAGTAAGATTCCATTTATTTGATAAAAAATAACTTTTAACATTTTCTAACGCAAGCCTAACAATTGCATTACTACTTATACTTTGAATACTAACAACATATTAACCATTCCATACAAAGAGCCTAACTCTCATGATAAGCAAAAGGGACCTAAGACAAGGTAATAAAATAGAATAGTCAAATAATCAACAATACAAATTTGGGGAATTAAGCATGATCTGACTTAAATAAATTGGGCTAATATATTAATTAGAAAAATGACTGTATGTTTGTTGATTGGATCAAGCTAAACTTTGACTATTGTTCAAAGGGTAACCCAAGGGTTGTAGCGATGAGGGGTTTGCTTTGAGACCATAAGGGGAAAATAATAGAACTAGGGTTATTATTTTCTACTAGCAATAAGGCTAAAGTGATCGCTGTTTGGAAAATAATAAAGAGACTAAAAGAACTAGGGTTCAAAAATGTCATCATCGAAGGAGATGCCAAACTAATAACTAAGTCACTTAAAGGTGTTGTGGAGGCCCAGTGGAAGGTTAAGAGAATGATTGAGGACATAAAAAGATTAATAAAAAAATTTGCCCAATTCAATCTACAACATACTTTTAGAGAAGGAAATAATGTTGTGGATGTCACATCTAATGTGGGTTTGTCCAATTTCCACTAGAAATTTTGGAAAATTTGAGAATCTCCCCCAAAGAATAAATGACTAGGTCTCAGATGACTGCCTATAAAGATTTTTTTTGAATTTTAACTATATTGGTGGAAATGGAGTCTCAAATTACACAACCGATAAAGATTAAAGTCAGCTCTTGTGCTTGGTTAAAACTTAACTTTTACCACCTCTTTTTGAATTTGAATTTTATAGATCAAATGATGACATGTTTGAGAAGTGATAGGCTGGAAAATAGTATGGTGGACTTGCTTATGTCAACTTTAATAATTTATATTTAATGTGCAACTTTGTTATATGGCTGACCCTTAAGAGTAACTTACGAGAAAAGGAAAGTGACAACAAAAGGAAATTTTAAGAAATTTGGATTCTCAAAAAGATAAATAATGATGAAGAGAATGGCATTAAGAGGATTAATCCATCTAAAAAATAATATTTTATGGTGTAATCATTTTATGTTGATAAAGTTTAAAGTTGAAGAAGATCCTGACATGACTAAGCTTTTAAATAATAATCTTGTAAAGGCCATGAGTATCAAATATTTGGTGTTCTTTGGATTATAAAGTAGTAATAAGGAGTCATATCACATGATTCTTATGTAACCTTCTGACAATAGTCACATTACTTATTCCCCTAACAACAAAGCAAAAATAAAAGTCTTAATTAATTTAAAAGTTCATTGTATTCCTCACACGGGTTCTGGGTAATTGCTAAAGATTGCAATGATCTGGCCAATGATACATTTGGCCTCAAATTATGGCAAGGCTACTATGAAAAATAGCGGTTGATTAGCTTGTTTTGAGTTTATGTGGGAATTTAAAATTCATTTCATCTCCAAAGCTCATGTGAACTATCATTACTAGTTGGGGGTAAGTTCTTTTGAGAATTTAGCCGACGAGTTTGAGGTGAAAGAGCAAAGAAAATCTACTAGCTACAAAATTTATATGGGGGGACAAGAAAGAGATCAAAGTTGTTGTCTTGTGAGGCTCTATGTTAAAATGTGGAACTATGGAAGCTCTTCAAAGAGGCAGGTATGACCCCCTTTTTATGGTGATAAATTTTTTTAATGATGATGTGACTTCCAAATTTTACAACTCTTGGTGGGAGGATAGGGTTATGGTAGGTAACATCACATTTTCTATTACTCTGAGGTAGAATGTTGAAGCCACTAGTTTGGAATACCATGGTTTGAAAGTGGCTAAGGTCAACAATGGTAATTATCAATGCTTGATTGATAGTTTCTTGGAAGGAGAAGAGAAGCTATAGAGATGTCAAAATGGGCATGATCATGAAAGACTTCTGACTCCTTATGGACTGGTAAGTGTACACATTATGAAGTATTTCACCTTAGAAGGAAGATATACTACTTTTCACGGGTACCATTTTCTATTTCTAAAACACATAAGTAGGGATGAAAGAATTAATATTCAGTTTTTCCCTCCTTTCTTCATTGAAATAATGTAAAGCTAAAGGTGCTTCACCTCCCCTACACCAATGCCTAATTGAAAGGCTATATAATCATGTCTCTAATCTAACAAGAAACAAAATTTGGACAATCCCTTGTATGTGACTCAGTCAAATGCCAACCCTTCCCTTTGTATTAGTTAGCTTGAACTTTCAAAGGAGAAACATGAGTATACCCTTCTCTCTCTTTCAAAGAATCCTATGAACTTTCAAAAGGCCTTTATTCAAAGAGGATCCTTCTATTTTACCCTGTAAAGGAAAGAATTTTATGGGAAACCCCTCTAGTGTCAAACATAGAGCCAATATAGTATTGAATTGAGAACTATGCAAAATTTTATAATTAAAATCTCTAGTGAGGGGGAGGAAGGCATAGTTGAAGGCTCTAGTAGCATAAAAGGTGAGAGAAGGTTAACAAGACTATTGAGACAAAATTTTAAAGGAAAAATGCTAAGTTTTGATGAACAAGAATATGATTCCTTAGATGAAGAATTTATCCCTTCTCACAAGGAACCCATAGATTTGAGTAAAAAATAATTAGAGGTTGTTCATAGAGAGGACCTAGGGGATGACTCCACCAGTAGTGAAGATGATGAAGAGGAGGACCCTCGATAGGAGGATGTGAAGGACTCGAAGGAAGACGTAGAAGTTGGAGCTAATTATTCAAAATTATAAGCTGCCCTCATTGCAATTTGCAACATTCTAAGATGTCCATACCTAGTATCGAAGCTCCCATTCTAGTACAGGAAGAGAGCTATTGGTAAAAATTTCATGAATTTTCTCTACATTTGCATTGCATTAATCATTATCCATGTTGTGATACTCAGTGCGTGTGTTGTGTCTATGTCTTCATAGTGTACATGCATATTTATTAGGGAAATTGTAGGGTGGTATATATGTTATGCCTATAATTCAATATTATATATACTATTATAATATTCACCATCCCTAAATAATGTGCTAACCTTCTCAACCTGTAAACAATGAATTGAAACCAAGAAATAAACTGTATCTTATCTGGGTATGTAAATTCCCATTCTAGTTTCAATCAATTTATTGGGGAAAAGAGTGAAAAGGGGTTAGCCTAGTTATTTTCATTGAATATGAAATTGTAATAATGTATACATTTCTATGACAAGATGAATATCACTATCTCCATTGGCATTTGTGAGAGTCCACATAACCAAAATTAAATTAAATTAAATAAATCTATATGTTTAAGACACTAAAATGACAACCTCTTCATAAAAAAAATTACATAAAAAATATACCTTCATTCGCTCAATTTATTATATCCTTATCTACAACGTTATACATAGTATAGTATAAATATTCACTTGTTCCATTATACTGACCCTTGTACTCCAAAGATTAAATGGCATGACCCAAAATGACTAGTTCTAAAATATTGTGCTCATTAAGTGATTATTAGATATTGTTGTTATTATGATTTTATCTTAAAGTCACTTTCTTATGTTGCAAATTTTAATGAGCCCAATAAGGATGAATATTTGTTTGATATTACTGATAGAACGAAAGGATTACAATGAGGCCAGCAAGGATGAATGTTGGGTTAAGGCCATGGAGGAATAACTAAGCCAAATAGTGAAGAATAAGACATGGGAGTTAGTTACTAGGCCTAAAGAAAAGAACATTATTGATGCAAGATGGGTGTTTAGGAAAAAAATAGATGAAAATGGAAAGGTTGGAAGAAATAAAGCAAGACTCTTTATTAAGGGATACTCTCAAGTTGAGGGTATTGGCTTTGATAAGACCTTTGCACCTATGGCAAGGCTAGAAGCCATAAGGATGTTTTTATCATTCTTTGTTTACAATAGCTTTAAGTTATACCAAATGGATGTGAAATTAGATTTTCTCAATGGAAATATTGAAGAAGAGGTCTACATGGAATATCCTGAAGGGTTTCAATGTGAATGAGATTAAATTTATAGACTGAAAAAGGCCTTTTATGGTTTGAATCAAGCACTTAGAGAATAGTACTCTAGGTTGAACAAGTACTTCCATGATCAATGGTTTACTAAAGGTGGAGTATACAACAATGTATATTGTAAAAAAAAAGGCAAGGACATTCTTGTTGTTGTTGTCTATTTGGATGATATCATATTTTGTAAAAATGATGATGATATGTGTCAAGATTTTCCTAACATCATGAAATATGAATTTGAAATGTTAATGATATGATAGTTGCCTTTCTTCCTCTGATTGTAGGTCTCACAACTTGACAAATATATTGTGATTTCTCAAATTAAGTATGCAAAGGACATTCTTAAGAGGTTTCAAATGGATGAATGCAAACTAGTCAGCATTCCTATGGTAACCATTTGCAAGTTGAGTACACTTGATGGCTCACCTAATGTATATTAAACCATATTTAGATCTACCATAGGTAGCCTATTGCATTTAACATCCTCTATGACTGATATCAAGTAGGCATTGTGTTTAGTGGCAAGATTTCAATCCTCTCCTAAAAAATCTCATGTGAATGTAGTTAAGAGGAATTTTAGATATCTCAAAGACATAATAGATTATGGTTTTTGGTATCCAAGGAATTATTACTTTACATTACTTGTCTATAATGATGTTTATTGGGTAGGGTGAATTGATGATAAGAAGACTACTAGTGGTGGAGCCTTCTTCTTGGGTGATAGGTTAGTCTCTTGGCATAGAAAGAAGTAAGAGACAGTGTCCTTTTCAACTACAAAGGAAAAATATATTGTTGTTGACTCATATTATTCAATAGTACTTTGGATGGTACAAATTCTCAAAGGAATTTACGTAGATGTACCTAAACTTGTTCCTATTTTGTGTAAAAATACAAGTGCCATAAAAATATCTTAAAATCCTATTATGCACTCAATAAATAAGCATATTGATATAATTTTTCACTTATTAAGGGAGAAAGTGCTTGCAAATGAAGTTATTTTAGATTACGGGTGATCCCACAAAGCTAGTTTACAATTTCTAGGAGATTCTGATTTTTGTTGAAATCACATATTTTTAGAATTTAAGCCTTAAAATTTTCCCTTTAAAGCATTCCAATTGAAGAGAGTTTGATCTAACTACCTTAGATCAGAACCCCTTGGATAGAACCCTGTGAGTTTTAAACCATACCTATAATAAAGTCTCCTTTACACCTATCAAAATATTGGTAAAATACCACTTTTGATTTACCTTTTGGGGGATCAAATGAATTCATTTAATTTTTTTTTAAGTATGTAGTCCTTATTATAAGCTTCCCAAAAAGTATAATTTTAAATAATTTTAATTTAATTATTATATTTATTTTTTATTTCTTGTGAATGTGGGTTTTTTGACCAAAAATCAAGCTCTATGTTTTGCACATGTGAAAAAATAGAAGATTATCAATTTTTTTTTTGAAAAATATGAGTGCACTAGATATTGAAGTCCTGGATCCAACAAAATAAATAAATTGAATTTCAATACATACAATAAAAAGTTATGTGCTATATGATCTGCCTATGTTTGAATTGTAATTGATTTGACTTTGAAACTTGATTAAGGAAAAAATATTCAATAAAACACCATGAAATGAATTGGAAGCACTAGATATCATATTTACCAATATAAATTAGAAAAATTAGAATTTAATCCTTCATGGAAAAAAATTTGTGTTATACGGTGAGCGTCACTCCTTAAAAATGGTGTTTACTGAAAAAAACTAGTTTTCAAAGGAGATGGAAAATATTGTACAATATTATTGTAGAAATTTTGAAAAAAAATTTATTTAGAATCTACAAACAAAATGTCACAAATCACTAGTTCGCATCATCTTCAAATTCCTCATGGTTTAGCCGCTATAGGTGCCTGAAAGTGAAGATTTAGTTAGAAAAAAATAGTTCAGTGTCTAGTTTGGCCAAAAATTGTAAACCAGTATTGTGGGATCACCCTTACATTTCTTCAAATGATCAAGTAGAAGATATATTTACCAAGCCTTTAGCCAAGGATGTATTTGATTAGTTGAGGGAGATATTAGGTGTTAGTTCTATTTCCTCTCTTCAATAGACTAGTTATTTTCACCATGGTTTGAGGGGGAGTCTATATCTTTGTTTTATGTCCTTGAACCTTGAAATTTTATTTTAGATTTGGTTGCAATTCTTGTTTGATTCAGTGATACGGTATAATTCTTATATAGTCGTCTAATGCAATGAAAATGTACTTTAGATCTTTGAAATTGATATGATACTAACGAAGTAAACTTCTACGTCTCTCAAGTACCATGACTAATACAATGTTTACTATTGAAATAATATAGTTCTTTCTAGTAAATATTTTTTAGTGATCTCAGTGACCAATATTTTTACATTTCAGTCAAGTTTTGCTAGTGATTTTCATTAGTTTTTTGGACTATTTATTAATACATAGTGATATTTTTTCTTGAAATAATCTTGTTGTAAAGTTATGGTAACAATGCAAGTGTAATGATGGGAATGAAAGTGGGTATGGTGACAATGATATGTATGTCATTGAAAGTGATCTGATGATAAGGGTATTGACAATATTGACAGTGATATTCATGAAATTTCTTTTTGTAAAACTTACAAGCTTATATTTCATAGCTTTCCATGACAGTATACGGGTATGTGCAGGATCGTCATGGAAAAAACAGGCCCTTAAGTGGCAAAAAATTCAAAAAAATCAGTGTTAGGCATCTTGACGTAAAAATTTCAATAAGTTATCTATATTATTTCAAAAATATGTAGGAATAGAATCTGTAGAAAATTGAATGTAGTTTCTAAACTACTAGGTTTATTTAAAAATAAATAAAATCTATTTGGTGAAAATTTGAAATTTTAATGCAGTAGTACTTAAATTTCAGGGAAAAAATAAGAAGTAGGCATCTGTCTCACCACCCTAACCATAATAAAACGATAATATTTTTTATAATATTTTATATATAAGTAGAGGACTCATGTTTGGATGTGATGCATATTTTTTTGTAATTTTTTTCCAAGTAAATAATTAATTATGAGTTTTTTATTACAACTTTTAAAAAATATATAAACTCTTATGTCTGACCACCTTAACTTGGTCAAAACTTCATGAAATTTAATTTTTCTTTTTTAATCATATAGTATTTGAAACATATAATGTGACGCATGTTTCAGATTCAAAAAATGTGATATTGTTTGAAAGTTATAGATGTTTTTCAATCAACCTATTGATTAGGGCTTTAGTCATAATTCTAATAGAAAATGAATAATAATTATTTATTAAATTCAAATTAAATCATAATTTATATTGGTGGAAAGCTGAGAATCTCCTCTAAAAACCCTTTTCATTTCATCAATTTTGGGTAAAAAAAAAGTCATCAGCCACATACCCTACAAATACCCATAATATTGCCACTTTTTGGCCCATCATGATCCTGCACATACCCATAACTATATTTTTGTAGGAGTACACAATCCTTTGTCTTTGATGTTAAATGGGGAATGATATATTTGCAAGCAAGGGTTTTCCATCAATGACTAAGGGGGATTTTGTTGATGTTTGTCATTGATGTCAAAAGAAACAAAGGAAATGATGTTTTTCATTCGTGTCAAAGGTAGTTTTGATGCAACATGTAAATATATTGGTTCATATTCCTTCATTTCATGGCGTTGATGCAAACCTTCATTTCATAGTGGTGATGCAAAAGAGTGTCAAAGATCATTGGTGATGCAAAAGGTGTATTTTCCCTTTGTTGTCATCTTTATGATAGAGTTTCTTGATTTCAAAGTGATGTCATTGTTGATCATTCATAGGTATATAATATGGTGAGTTGACATGGTTATTGTTCATTCAACATGGAGTCTTCTTCTCACAAGAAACCTTCATCATATTACAAGTTGTCATCATTCATAAATTATTAAATTGTAGTGTTTTACATAAAGGAAAGATTAATAGAAGCATAGATAAGGGAAAATATTCTATTGATGTGCTTGTGAGGAATAGGGTTTTTATTGTTTCTTACATTTCAAAAGGTTGGCATGGTTTCCATTTTTTATCTATTTTAGAGAGTTACAAAGGATAAAGAATATGGTGGTAACCCCATGTTAAGGCTTTGGTTGTCTATATATCTTAACCTAAAACACTTAGCATCTAAAACCCTAAGACTATCTTATACCCTAAAGATCTAGGGTTTATCTCTTTTGAAGGTCTTTAATGCAAAGTTTTATTTATGTTGCATTTGGCTATTGAATTGGTATATCTAGTGAAAAGGAACTTAAGTGACAACTTAATGGTTTAATTTTGTCAAGAAAATGGCCCTTACTCCTTTTTGTAACTATTTGGAAAAGTTAAATACTTATTTCCCAAATCAAGATCGATGGTTGTTATTTGATTGGTGATCTAGTGGGGTTCGAACATCAAAGGCCTTCTTTCAAAGTTGAAGAATGGCTGCTTCCTAAAGCCTATACATTGATAGGCATTTGTATATCATTGACCCTATTTTAGTTATGCATAGTTTTACAACTATATGAGACAATGATGGTATATGTAGAGAATCCAATTCATTGAGTTGTTTCTGATTGAGGAATGTGATTTTTTAGAGTTTTTTGAAGGCTCTAATAACATGATTCTATCATCATAATACATGAGGAGATAGGTTTGAATAATATATTATAAGAGGATTATATCGTGCCTCTCTATGTCTCTATTCATGGAATATATTTTTCCTCTGCATAGATAAGAGTATTATGGGTGAGATCATAGGGGATATGTTTTTAATTTGAAGAAAGAATAGTGTGTGTGAAGTTGTTTGACAGTGCTCTAAGTTTTTAAATATTAATGTGAATTTTCTAGGGTTGGATGTCATAACAAGAGACTTTCTTGTGTGAAAGTATTTTTGTATTGAATATATTTATCATTTTGAAAAGTTTATAGTCAAGCTATGTGCAAAGGTGGAGGATATTTTATTCATATATACATTAGTTAAAGTCTTGTTTATATTTGATGAGGAAAGGGGTTTCTTGTAAAGAGATTAATTATACATGTATGCAAGGAAAAATAAGGGGTGAATGTTTATTGTTATGAAATATATTGTAAATAGAGTAGTACTTTGTACTTTTGTCTTTTATTTCACATAGGAATTGGTGCTCCTTTATTTCACATTAGAATTAGTGCTCCTGTAGTTCACATTGGATTTGGTGCTCCTCTATTTCACATTGGAGTTTGTGTTTTTGTATTTCATTGGAGTTGGTGCTCCTTTATCTTATAAGGAGTTGGTGCTCTATTTTATTTAGTGAGATTTTGGTCAAAGAGACCCAATGGTGAATAATTCATGAGGATTGGATTGGTTCTTCAAAACTAACCAACTCACATAGTGGTTTTTCCATTTCTATAGTTTTCCACTTATAAATCTTGTTACGGTGATCGTTGTGTGTTTCTATTGATGTTTGTGCTTCACAAAAGTTAAAATTGATTAATTGTTTTGATATTTTACATCACTAATTCACCCCCCCTCTCAGTGATATTGAGTAGTCCTAAAAACCCCACACCAAAAATGGCCAAACAAGAACTTGGGCATGAAGTTTGAAAGCAGGA
The DNA here is from genome assembly GCA_007258455.2 of Sequoia sempervirens. Taxonomy (NCBI): domain Eukaryota; kingdom Viridiplantae; phylum Streptophyta; class Pinopsida; order Cupressales; family Cupressaceae; genus Sequoia; species Sequoia sempervirens. Next base: position 66,728,276 of record VDFB02281492.1, read on the forward strand.
GCATGGATCAAATTGTTTTCATAAAAGGGGTAAAATGAGTTTTACAGGGACCCAAAACCACAATGTTTACAAAATAGAAAAAAGGACACAAAAGTCCAACCAAAAAGACTAGCTGCCCGAGAAAAGATCAGTAGCAACCAAATGAAAAAGACCAGAAAGGTCAAACCAAAAGGAACAACAAAGTAAGCACCAAAAATCCCAGCCGTTAATTTAGAGTCTTGAGGGCAGACTCCGTCTCCACCTCCAGATTCTGCATATCATTGACTCCCTTTTAAAAAAATTGAGTCATCTTCGAAGTAGGGAGGACCTTGTGCTTCAGATTGGCTCTAGTTCTTTTGGAAATTCCCGCATGGATCAAATTGTTATGTTCTTGAAATTTATAATATTTCTTAACATGATCCAAATAGTATTGTTCTATATGTCTCCAATAATATCACATGCAGATTAATTTTGAACTAATGATCCTCCTCCAAAATGGCCCCTACAAGCACTAACATGAGCTTCCTCAAGGGCTATAGGGATCTTTTATTGTTTATGACATCAAAGTAAAAGACCATTAAAGGATCATCCATATAAAATGTTTGCTAGGATGACATATCAAGTAGAAAATTTTTGAATACAAGCTCTAGTGTTCTTAGTGGTTTCTTCAGGAATGGTACTTTATTTTAAGCAATTTAATATTTGTGTGTACCATCTAGGAGAGGCTTGAATAGTGGTCACTAATGCTTGTTTCACATTTTCATCTATTGATGGTTTTAGGATTGTGTGGATGAAAAATGTAAAATCCATATAAGGATCATCAAGAGATACAAGGGAAGCAACACTTTCCATTGCATCTTCATGCTAATTATCCTTTTGAGGAATATTTTCAATGGTCTACAATTCACAGTGTTCCAACAATGCCATCATGAGGTTTTTAAATTAAACTAATTTGTCATGTTTTGCTTGATATGACCCATTTGTTTAATGACTAGTTGAGAGTCACCAAATATTGAAATATGTTGAACAACTACCGATAACATTACATGTATTCTAGAAATATGGCTTCATACTTAACAATGTTATTTGTGTAGTGTAGAAAAATGTATCCCTTTTACATTTTAAGAATTAATTAGGAATTAATGGTAATTTGGCCTTAATTATGGCTTAATTTAGTGATGTAATATGCATTTTACATATTCACATAAATATAAGATGCCTATTAATTAAAATGGACATAATAATACCCTATTTTAGTGTTTTAAAGTGTATTTATTTATATTTTCACACTTATTTAGGACTCCTTTAATTAATTAAGCTTAACTTTCCTTAATTTTCCCCTTTAATTCAAATCCAAGTCTATTTAATCAAATTTTGCAAAGAGGAAACCCGACAATCATTAATTCCTTAACATAACACTCCTCATCGAGCAATGTGTGTTCTAGGGTTAGGGTCATATGACCCATTTTCCCATGGGTGAATGGGTCCTCCCTTAGACCTACAACCTAGATTTAAATTATGTTTTTGGTGATATTTTAATATTTCACAATCTATATTCATATTTTGGCTTGTGTTATTTGAATTTCGAGGTTGCATACCTATAAATATGCGGCAATAGAAAAAGTATCCCTTTTTCTTGCATTTTTGGGCCCTCCTTGTTAAATTAAGCTTTTAAATGGTTCCTTGATTTAGTGTTGTAATTTGTTTGAAACATTCACATTAGGTCTTGGGAAATTGTGAACTAATCAACTTAAATAGTACATCCCTAAAGTGGTGTGAAGTGTTGTAACACACTTTCACACTTTTTTGAGGTTTTATTTAACTAAACTTAATAAACCTTAATCAAGCCTTATTTAAAGTATTGTAAAGTGTTGTAACATACTTTCACACATTTCTAGGGTTGTCATTAATAATTGGGATTCTTTATTCTTTGATTGGCCTTATTTTGCATCCACAAGCCTCATTTAATGCATCTTTTCAAGGATAATCCCAACAAAAATCAACATCCAATCATAAATTAGCCATTTTTAGGTTCTATGGCCCATATTTAGTGATCTGGGACTCATTCTCCACCTTTGGAAAATGAATCCCACCTAGGTTTTTAGGTCCCAAACTTGGTTTCACACCTTTCTAAGTATTTTTAAAAATGGTCCCATAAATTATGCCTAATGGGACTCATTCACCACCTAATGTGAATGAGTCCTATGTTGCCCCAAATAAAAATTATTTCAAATATTTGGTGGGATTTATCCTGCTAGATTTGACACCAACTTATAGTGTTGTAGTTTTGAGAATTCTTGCATAATTAATTATAGCTACAAGATTCTTTCACTCATTATCATCCAAGCATTCAAGCGATCACCTAATACTTTTGTTCAAGAGAATTATTATAGCAAGTTTGAGTTCAAAATACCATTCAAGTATTTACAAGAGAATTCAAGATCATTTCTAAGGCATTCAAAAGTAGATTTCTTCATCAATTGTTGCACCAATTCAAGATCCATTATCATGTCAAGGTTATCAAGCATCAAATATGTTATTGAGCTAGTGTTATGATGAAGCATTGATGATCCATCTACAAGCATTGTTTCATGTCAAAGTTCAAGATCTAGATCTACATCCTTCATGACCATTTCATGTTAGAGGGCTAATTCACAAGAAATCATTCAAGGTATCATTGTTAATGTTTCATGTTTCATGTTCTATGTTTCATGTTTCATGTCCTTATTTCATTATATCATCATTTGGTTTAACTACCTCAAAGGGATTTGACCAAGGCAAACCCCTATTCCATAAATATCAACACTTTTTTCTTTCTCTCTTTTTGTGTTTGCAGATCTAGGTGTATTGGAGCTTGAATATTCCTTAAATATTAGGTTACAAGCTTGAACAGAGTGGTTGGAGTTGTCTCCCCATTTTCAAGGTTGTAATCTTCACCAAAAAGTCACCTATAGCCTCAAAATAAGAGCTTCAGATCCGAAGACAAAGAGGAACAAAAAGAGCAAACATTGAAGACTCAATTTAGAATTTGAAGCTCCAAAAACCCTAACTAGATTGGTTCACCAGTTTTGGTGAATGAGTCTCATTTTAGATCATTTTTTTAGGTTTTTGTAGTTTCAAATACCCATTTTCTAGATTCTTGTTTCTACATAGACACCTAGATCTAGGATTGATTCTCCCAGACTAGCGAATGAGTCCTAGTAGGCCTAAATTTTAGGCCATTCATAATTTTAAGTCTCCATTAAAGCTCTCTCAGTTTCCCAAGTTCTCTTCCATAATTTTCCAATTTGTTATGATTTATTTGCATTTATAGGTCATTTAGTGAAGTTTCTTGTGTCATTGAGTTCAATCATTATATCTTCCATTTCATACATTTTCCCAAGCCCTAGGTTGGTGGTGAACCCCTCATTAATCTCTATACATACCCTAGGATAGTCCCTTAGTATATGTGTTTTTCCCATTACCATCATTTGATTGAGATCTCTAAGGAATCCTTGAATGTGGAGTATAGAAAGCTTGTTGCACTAGGTCCTAAAACCCCAATGGCAACAAATTTCTATGTTTCATTTTGGTGAACTTTCATTTAGAATACCTTATATTCTGATTTAGAGTGCATTGTCATCCTAGATCTTCCTTTCATTAACATTGCATATCATTTTGTATTAGTTAATTAGCATTCAAGTGTTTTTTAAATATTGCATTAGTGAAAGTGCATATAGGTTTCATTTTTGCATCTCAAATCATCAAAAATCATTTGAAATTTATATTTACACTTAGGTTACTGATCATACAAACTAAAAAGCATAGAAAACACTTAAAATTCTCTGAAAATTTTGAAAAAAACTTCATCAAAACTCATACGCCCCTCTCAACGAATTAGTCCTAGTGCACATCTGAAACTACATTTAATAACATTAAATACCCTATTTCTACATTTCTGTTTGTTTCCATTTGTTATTTTTTTAAGTGGGTTGACTTTTTGTTTCATGCATTTTACTAAATATAGCCTAAAGTGGTTCATTTCATGCATTGCTTAATTCCAAATTTGCATTTACAACACTTCATTTTTTATTCATTGTATAGTTTGAAATCTAAAAAATTACTTTTCATTCTAAGTCTTTACATTGCATTTTAAGTTTGCATAGATATTTGTTCAAATATATATTTTTGGTCTTTTCCAAGTTTATAAAAAAAAGGTAGTGAATAAGCATGCTATTCATTCATTCAATACATTCCCTAGTTATGAGAGTCTCTTAGTACAAGAGAGTGAAAATGGTAATGCTTGTCTTAAACCTAAACCCCCCTTATCTATCCTATTTGTGGGAATGATGTGATAGAAGAAGATGGAAATATAGATAATCCTGATGGTCATATTTGCTCTTCTCCTAATACCTCTCCTACATGTGATGAAGGTATTTCAATGTTAGAAGATGCACTCATTGAGAATCATGGCATTGTTGAAAGCTCCTCTTCTCTAAACTCTCCTACATTGGAGGATATTATATAGCATAACAAAATGACATCATAGACACATTTCTAAACATCACCTTACCTAATTTCCCTTCTCCCTTTGCTTGTGAGAATGATGTAGTGGAAATGGATATGAGTGGGACACCCTTCAGAACCTCCTGGTTCTTGAAGGGTGTCCCATTATTTGAGATAATGGCTTGTGGGACACCATAACGACAGATGAGATAGTTCAGGATGAATTTTGAGATCTGCTTTCTAGTGATATAGGTCATGGGTATGGCTTCCACCCACTTTGCGAAGTACTTAGTTGCAGTTATAATGAATTTGTGGCCATTAGATGAGGTGGGTGAGATTCTCCTAAAGAGATCAAGTCCCCACTGCAAAAGAGACCATGGTGTAATGATCGGATGAAGCTCTTGAGCTGGAGCATGGATGAGGTCCCCATGTTGCTGACATTGTAAACACCTTTTAGCGTGATCATGTGCTTCTCGCTCCATTGTGGGCCAATAGTACCCCAGCCTCAGTAGTTTCTTGGTTATGGTTATTCCATTCAAGTGTGAGCCACAAATGCTATTATGAACCTCGGTTAGAGCAGTTAATGTCTCCTCAGCATTTGGACAGCATAGTAAAGTACCCTCTATGATTCTATGGTATAAGGTATCACCTAGGATGACAAATATGGATGCCTTTTTGATAAAGGTTCATTTTAGGCTCGATGGTAAGTCAGCGGGTATGACTCCTATGCGAAGATGTGTAGATGTCATGATACCAAGGATCACTAGGACCAACAATTTGACACACATATTCTGATTATGGTACCTCGAATGTGGGAACGAGAAGCTGCTCAATCAGAAATTCATATTTTGGTATGTTATGAGGGATGTCTACTAGAGACCCAATTTTAGCCATGGCATCAGCGGCTCTGTTGTTGGTTATTGGAATCTGCTCAAATGTTATTTCGATGAAGGATTCCTTTAGTGTCTCCACCAATTTCTTGTATGGGGTTAACTTGTCATCCTTTGTCTAATATTCATTATTGACTTGATTTATGATCAACTATGAGTCGCCGCAGACCTTGAGAGCTATGATATTCCATTGTACTACTATCCTGAGACCTATAGTCAAAGCCTCATATTCCGCTATGTTGTTCATGCAAGGGAATGCCAGTTTGTATGATCTTGGTATGCAGTCCCCCTGTGGGGTGATGAAGAAGACACCAGCTCCTGATCCATGTTGTGTATATGACCCATCGAAGTATAGTTTCCAGTGATCAGCAACGTTGAGGTTAAAGATGGATTCATCTAGAAATTTAGATACAAGAAGATTCTCAGAATAAATGGGTGCTTCTGCTAGTTGGTCTGCAATAACTTGACCCTTCATGGCTTTTCTTTCAACATACTCGATGTCATATTCTGATAATATCATGACCCATTTTTCCATTCTGCCAGTTAACATTTCCTTTGATAAGAGATATTTAAGGGGGTCAATTTTGGCAATAAGCTTGATCTTGTGTGCCAACATGTAGTGTCTAAATTTTTGGGATGCAAACACTACTGCGAGGCAAGCTTTCTCAATGAATGAGTAATTTAGCTCATGACCAACCATTGTCCTGCTGATATAGTAGATAGCTCTCTCCATTCCGTTTTCATCATGCTGAGCCAAAAGAGCTCCTAGGGCTGCTATTGTTGCTGACACATATAAGATTAATGGCTTTCTTGAGATAGGTGGCATTAACATTGGAGGTGTCAGTAGATATTCCTTTATTTTTTTGAATTCCTCTTCGCATTTTGTATCCCATTTGTATGATACCCCCTTGTGGAGAAGGTGTAAATATGGGTTTTGCTTGTCTGCCAGTTGTGCTATGAACTGTCAGATGGATTGAAGTTGATGAGCCTAAAATTTGCTCATAATTTGATGTTATGATAAACTTTTAAATGACTTTATTTTTGCTATTTCACGGCTATTTAAACTTTGTTGAAACCTTTTATGGGGATATCCTGTAGCAAGACACTTTTATATACCTACAGCCTATTGTGTTGACTTGATTGCATTTATTGCTCTGTTGACTCCCAAAAATGGCTGGTATATCGTATACAGTTTTTGAATGGTGAAGTAGATTTAAAATGTGTGATTAATGAATAGATATCGTGTATGTGCCATATACCTTTTCTTGCACATCTGTTACCTTTTGTCTCACAGGTTGTTGAAGAATGATCGAGTCAAGCGTAGCCGATCTTGGCCTTGCAGAAAAGTCCATTTCCTGCACGAAT